>CAUYQG010204812.1:0-22727 GCA_963574415.1 Tarsius wallacei | reverse complement strand
GAATTTTGTGAGTGGAGAGTAAGATCTTCACAAGTTAGAAGAAAACCTTTGTCTCTTATTTGAACCCTTCCTTTTAACTCTGCCATTATGAGAACAGAGGATAACTATATTTTCTTTTTTCTTTCTTTCTTTCTTTCTTTTTTTTTTGAATAGGAGTCTCACTCTCACCCAGGCCAAAGTGCAATGGCACGCTCACAGCCACCACAACCTCAACCTACTAAGCTCAGGTGATACTTTCACCTCAGTCTTCCAAGTAGCTGGAACTACAGGCAAGGGCTACCATGCCCGGCTAATTTTTTTTTTTTTTTTAATTGTAGAGATGAGGTCTTGCCAAGTTGTCCTGGCTGGTCTTGAACCCGCGGGTTCAGGCAATCCACTTGCCTCAGCCTCCCAAAGTGCTGGGATTACAGGCTGAGCCACTGAGCCCAGTCTCTTTTTTTTTTCTTTTTACATGTACAGCAAGCAGCCTACACAAGTTTTCAGAAAACCAAATATACTATTATAGGGACTTAAGGTTACTTCCTTTCCTTAAAAGCAATACTGGATAGGTTCTTTGCTAAATAACAGAGTCCTTGTCTTAAATTATTTAAATAACAACCTGAACTTAAAGATATAAAGATACACCCCCACAAATTTACTTGCACATTACTGTTTAAGGAGCTGCTAAGGAGAAAGGAGAGAGAAGTAGACGATAAAGCAAAGAAAAATTTGCTCAGAACCCTGAATTAAGTCTGGCAGAATGACAGTCCTAGCAAATGGAGGTTTGCCCAGTCACAGTGTGCCAATACAGTTTCTATTCTCAGTAAGAGTCTTACTAATTCAAGAAATAAAGAGGAAACAAGGCTGGGCACAGTGGCTCATGCCTGTAATTCCAACACTTTGGGGGCCAAGATGGAAGGATTGTTTGAGCCCAGGAGTCTGAGACTAGCCTAGGCAACACAGCGAGACATGTCTCTACAAAAAAACAAAAAATTAGCCGGGCATGGTGGCACACACCTGTAGTCCCAGCTGCTCAGGAAGCTGAGACAGAAGGCTTGCCTGAGTCCAGAAGTTTAAGGATACTGTGAGCAATGATCGTGCTACCGCACTCCAGCCTGGACAACACAGCGAAACCCCGACTCTTTAAAAAAAAAAGTGGAAATAAAAATAATACTAGTCTAAAATATATCAATATTATAAATCAAAACCTACTATTAGGTGTTTCTTTTGTTTGTTTGTTTTGAGTTGGAGTCTCACTCTGTCGCCCAGGCTGGAGGGCAGTGGCACGCTCCTGGCCACCGCAGCCTCGGCCTGCTGGGCTCCGGCGATCCTTCCACCTCAGCCAAGTAGCTGGAACTACAGGCACGTGCCACCACACCCGGCTAATTTTTTTTTTCATTTATTGTAGAGATGAGGTCTCGCCAAGTTGCCCAGGCGGGTCTCAAACCCGCGGGCTCGGGCAATCCACTCACCTCAGCCTCCCAAAGGTGCAGGATTACAGGTTGAGCCACTGAGCCCAGCTTAGTTATTTCTTCAAAAGAATTATAAAAGCATAAAATCAATACTGAACCTTCACCTAAGAAAAAAATTTGTATCCCAGTATACAAAGCAATTCCTGTGGGGGGTGGGGAGGAAATTATAACCAGAGAAGAAAGATTTACTCCTTAAAAAAAGCTCTCTCTATATGTATGTGTGTATATATGCATACATGTACATATATTTATGTAGATATACATATATGTGCATATGTGTGTACATATATGCATATATATGTGTATGTATACCCACACAAGTAAATATATGTGTGTGTGTGTGTGTGTATATATATATATTTTTTCTTTCTTTCTTTTTTGTAGAGATGGGGTCTCTCTATGTTGCCCAGGCTGATCTCAAACTCCTGACCTCAAGTAATCCTCCCACCAGTCTCTCAAAACTTGGAAATTACAGGCGTGCACCATCATTCCTGGCCTAAAAAATACTACACTTCTGTGATTTAACTTTCATTGTAATTTAGCCAAGAGAAACGAAAAGCTAAAGAGTACTCACTTCCCGAGCCCAATAAAAGGGAACACGGCAACATAATAGCAGACACAGATGATAAATATGAGCCACAGGGGTAAGGAGAAGTCCTTGACGTCAGTCAGTTTAATTACTTCACCTTGAGAGGAAAGGGAAGACAGTATCAGCGTAATTTTGCATACCTAAGGAGCTTTCATCTATAGTCAAGATCATTTTTTAAAGCATGAGATTAACCTTTGCAATGTAGTTTTTAAAATACTTTTCTAGTAAATTACACAAACATCATTTCTGGGATAACTTACAAAGACATAAGAAAAAGCAGAACTTTAGATTCGCTTCTGCTCCCTTCCAGGAACAATCATCATTTGGCAATATACAAAGTATAGCTGAGAATGTAAATTCTGCCAAAAAGTTTAAGGGGGAAAAAATATATCCAAAAATAGAAAGAGAATTGAAAATAAAAAATAAAACACATGTATCAAGCCGCACTGGGTTTATAGTACTGCATTAGAAACTTATATCATTGAAAATTATCTCATGAAGGTCACAATTCCCCAAAGGCCCACTCTTCCTCCATTTGGACTTGCCTGTTTTCCCTTGTTCTTTGTGAAGGATTCTCTCTGCTCTCTGATCCAAGTAAGCAAGGGCCAAGGCACAGATCAGTGAAAGAATACATGTTATACCCCCTACATTTAAAAAAGAAACCAACAGATTTTTTAGAAAAGGGCCAGACTGAAGATTTCTAAAAGACAGTACATACGTAAACAGGAGAAAATGTAGCCACTGAAAGGGGTGGCCTCTAAAGACACAAGGAAACCACCAATTACTAAATTAGGCCAGAGAAGAGGAAAACAGTAGTTGCTTTTACTCTATTATTTCCCAGTAGAAGAGTGGGGATTAGTAGGAAGACTAGAACTAATCTAGTCCTGTAATACAGAACACAGACTGAGGAAAGCAGATGACCAGTTAGCAAATTACTCCTGATTTCTTAATTGCGTCAGAGCACCAATTGTCAATGGATGCCAGTAGATACATGACAAAAGCCATGTCTGGTTTCATGACCACATCTCCTCCTTCTGATGCCTTCCCAACATCTGCAGCCTTTGCTCCTACCATCCAGCAGCACAAAGGGTCCCTTTTTCCCAAAGCACAGCTAGATCAGGCTCTGTCCTATGAGTTCACTATTTCTCCCTAGTGCTAATCTCAAATCATTACAGAAAATCAGGATAGAGAAGGAATTAAGTTTACACTTCTCAAGAAGAATTTCCAGAAGAAGCTTAATGAAATGAATGACTCTTTAAATGGCTGACATACTACAATCCAGTTGAAACATAGCTGAAATGACAGTCTGTAGACATGGGCTGGTTCTACTGCCGGCACTAACAGGCTGAATGATCCTGTACATGGAACTTAACCTCTCTGGGATTCTATTGCCCATCTGTAAAATAAGAGGCTTTAATCTGATGATGACACAGGTCTTTTCTGGCTCTAAAAGTCTCAAAATTCTAAAACTCTCCATTGTGGAGGAAATTACATGGGATACTAAGAAGCACTAGAGAGTAAAAACGAGGTCTTAAGTAAGGCAAAGGATTTGGGAGACAGGATTTGGAAGAAAGGAAGTATCTTTAGATATGCTTGCCTGTTTAGGATTCCTTCTCCGCTACCCTCTTTTTAACAGGCTATTTATGTCCAAGGCATTATAAGGAATAAAAGATGTGCAGAGTTTGGGCACATCCTACAGGACTCTCTAAGCTCTGCAAACAGCCATATACACCCCATGGGCCTCAGCCAGACAATGCTACTGCCCAGAGATGAAGTACAAGAGGTGAATTCAGAGGGCCTTGTACACTTCTCAGTAACCCACCTAGCAACTAGCACCACAGAGCCTTGGCTAAGAGAAGAACTTGGGGACAGTGGGGACACCTGCAATTTTACAGAAAAGAAAACTGAGACACAGAAGGTTAAACTCCTTGTCCAAGATGACAGAACTAGTTAGAGCCAGCATTAGAATCCAGGCTCCTCACTCTCAACTTAGTGGATTTTTAATGATAGCCTCTCACATCTGACTTCCATAAAAGCTAAGCTATCAGCCAGACACATCACTCACACCTGTAATCCCAGCACTTTGGGAGGCTAAGGCAGGAGAACCACTCGAACCCAGGAGTTCAACACCGGCCTGAGCAACGTGGCGAGACCTTGTCTCTACAATAAAACTTACAAAAATCAGCTGGGTGTGATGGCACATGCCTGTAGTCCCAGGTATTCAGAAAGCTAAGGCAGAAGGATCACCTGAGCCAAGGAGGTTGAGGCTGCAGTGAGCCATGATCTTGCCACTGCGCTCCTGCCTAGGCAGCAGAGTGAGACTACGACTCAAAAAACAAACAAAAATAAAACAAATCAAAAACACTAAGCTCTTTAGGCATACTGACTGAATTAGATCAACAGGAAACAATTCTTCCTTCGGCTAGAGATGATTAATTAAAACTTTCCATGAGTAAATTCCCTCGTTGTTCTCAAAGAGTTTTCACAAACACTATCTCTTTGTGCGGATAAAATGCAAATAACAACCTGAAGTAGACAACAAGGAATAAAATCTTCCACTTGAAGAAAATGGAAATTAAAACACAGGTTAATTAATAGGCTACTTCCAGTTTGAGCAAAGAACTGTGGAGGCAAAACCAAAACCCAAGTGGTCCAATACTAATTCCAGGATCCCTTCCTCCCTGCTGCAATATTCCTGCGACAAGCTTCCAGAAGCAACAAGTGGGACACCAGGATTCACTCACCAATCATAAGTGTGACCCCAAGGGTTGTGTGACCAGCAGAGCCCAACGAACCTTCAATCTTGGAATACAACCATCCCATGAGGTTCATGTTCACTGTACTCCCCTAAATGAGGAGGAAAAAAATCAACAGTATATTCAGTTATTTATACCTCTTCCTTGTTCAAAGAAAGGGAGAGTCACTGCACTCCAGTGTAGGCAATAGAGTGAGACTCTGACTCAAAAAAAAAAAAAAAGAAAAACCCAATAAACTAAGATAAAGTCACAGATAAGGTTACTAAACTAAAAAAAAAAGTCTGCTTATTAGAAAATGTTAGTATTCAAAATAATATAATACATTTAGAACTTTCTAGCAGCCAAAACAAAAATGAAACACAGGTTACAAAATTCACAGAGTATCTAACACAAAAACATACCAGTAGCTCAAAATAAAGCATAGCTTTTTCTGGTACTGAAATCTGGGAGAAAAAAAAGAAATTCTTGCTCTGAATGTCCATAAAGAGGATGGCAAAAGTTAGAGTGGATGATATCCTCTTTCATTCATTCACTCAACAATAACTGAGCCCCTACTACATGCCACTCATGTTTCAGGTGTTGGGAATGCAATAAAAAACGAAACAGCAAATATCCAACTTTCATAAAACTTACATTTTAGTGGGGCAAAAAATTAAATATGTAGTATATTAAGTAGTGATAAGTGCTTTTAAAAAAATAAGGAAAAAAATAAAGCAGAGAAGGAGAATATAAAATTGGGAGTGAAGGCCTCATGGAGAAAGCAACTTTGGAGTAAAACTTTGAAGGGACAAGCAGTAGAGTTACCTGGGGGAAGAACATTCCAGACAGAAGGAACAACCAGTGCATAAGCCCTGAGAGGAACTGCCTGAAAGGAATGGTGGGAAGGGCAGAGGCTGGAACAGCATAAAGAATGGAAAGAGGCTGGGCATGGTAGCTCACACCTGTAATCCCAGCACACCTTGGGAGGCTGAGGCAGGATTGCTTGAGACCAGGAGTTCGAGACCTGGGCAACATAGCAAGACCTTGTCTCTACAAAAAAATAAAAAATTTAACTAGGCATGATGACACATACCCATAGTCCCGGCTACTCAGGAGGCTGAGGGAGGACTGTTTGAGCCCGGAAGTTCAAGGCTGTGGTAAGCCATGACTGTGTCACTGTACTATAGTCTAAGTGACAGAGTGAGACCCTGGAGCAAAAAAAAAAAAAATAGGTGGGAAGAGGACCAGATGAGGTCTGAGAGAGGATATGGTGGGGTAAGAGACTATGGGTGATGACAGGACTTTGGGATTTTATTCTGTATGAGACGGGAAGCTACTAGGGTTTTGAGTAGAAATGAAGCATGATCCACTTACACGTTGACAAACTCACTCTGGTTTCTATTTTCAAAACAGACTACAGATGGGAGAGCAGGGGGAGGCAGACCAAGGGCACCAGATGGGGAGCTACGGCAATAGTCCAAGACAGAGATGACAAGCCAGACCCAGGGTGGTTAGCAGTAGGCATGGCAGGAAGTAGTCAGAATATGGGTATCCTTGCACACAAGCTGCCCTATATTTCTAGAAGGAAATCTCAGGCAGGATGGGGTCATGAAAGTGGGGGGAATGACTTAAAGAACTGGAGTGAGCCAGACCTCAGGAAGCCACCTTGGCTTTTCCAGGATGCTTCACTTTGATCTGATTTCTGTATTTAGAGTCCTTGTAAGACATCATGAGACGAAAGGATTTTATGATGAAAACGTTCAAGAACTGTTCCATGACAGACTTGCTGGAAGTAATGTGGCTTCAGTTTTTTTGTTCCCTATGCATCCTCCAGAATGACCACAGAGGTTCTGGGTTTACCACTTCATGATCCTTCTGTTGCCTGCGTTGGGAGTCTGACTGAGTTTAGACATTTGAACTGTTACCATACAACATATGTCATGTATCTCCAGGAAGGGGATTTTCATTTTTCTTATTCATATCTTAGCTGATGGTTGGAATCCCAGCACCCTTTTGATTTTCCTTTGCAATCTGTTTCTTTTAAGCTCATTATTTCAATAAATATTTATTTTCTGAGTACTTGCTAAGCCAGGTCATGTTCAATGTTTTAGAATTAGAGAATTATTAAGGCAACATCCCATTTTTGAGGAGCTTATACTTTCGATGGTATTGGAGAAAGATCCTGTAGGTCTCCATTTACCTTGCTGCTCACTTCACTAATGCCACTGACTAACATTTTGTAAGGAAAAAAACACATGAACTTTGTGACTGCATTTGTTGTGAAAGTATTGTTGCAGACATGTTCATTTTTCAGTCTTCAGTAGCATCTGACCTCTCACTAGCATTTAACACAATTGACGTTGCCCCTACCTGATTTCTCTCTGTGGTTTACAGATACTACAGCCACATTGTTTCCCTCTTGTCTTTCCATATGCCCCAAGGAAGCTCTTGTTGGCTCCATCTCAATGGTCTTGACCTGCAATGTGGGAGTCTCCAGGGTTGGGCCCCTGGACATCTTCTCTCTTCTTTCAACACTCACAGCCTTTGTAATCTTAGCTTTGCAACTTTAAGTAACAGTTCCCTTACTGCTGAACTTCCCCTGAATTCCATACCTACACATGCAACTGCTTACTTGGCACTCACACCTGGATGGCTTGTAGGGCTGTCAAACCTGACACGCCCAAAACCCAGTTGCCCATAACTGAGGATAGGTTACGGCTTGCAGTGTCATCCTGAGCTCCTCCTTCACTCCACATATTACCCATAGCAAATCCTATAGCTCTATCATCAAAAGAATATGTAGATAGACAGACAGACAGAAGAGAAAGGAAAGAAAGAGGGAGGGAGAGCAAGATGAAGGGAAAGAGGTAGGAAGGGCAGGAGGGAGGGACAAACAAAGAGCTCCTTAAAATGAAGTTTAATGAATTGTAACTAAGTGATGACGACATAGGAAAAAATCCTATGTCATTAACAACTAGAATGGAGGCAGCTGAGTCTTGCTTAACTGATCTCACTTCCCTCTTTAAGAAGTTAGGTAACTAGATCTTCAAACTGCCACAGACTTATCTTGACTTGCACAAGACTTGCAATGAAATCTCTTGGAATATTCTTGTAGATATAATTTAGAAAACAGGGGAAATCATACTTTTTTTTTTTTTTTTTTTTTTTGAGCTGGTGTCTCACTCTGTCGCCCAGGCTGGCATGCAGTGCATGATCATGGCTCACCGTAGCCTCCACCTCCTGAGCTCCAGATGATACTTCCACTTCAACCTCCAAAGTAGCTGGGACTACAGGTGTACGACATCACGCCTGGCTACTTTTTAAAAATTTTTTGTAGAGATGAGGTCTTGCTATGTTGACTAGGCTGGTTTCAAACTCCTGGTCTCAAGCAATTCTTCTGTCTTGGCTTCCCAAAATGCTGAGATTACAAGCGTGAATCACCACACCTGACCAGAGACTACACTATTTATCAAATAATGTTTGAATGTTTCCTATCAAAGTGATCAAATGACTTTTTTAAAAGTAACAATGGCTTATACTATCAAAGCTACAATAAAAGGGATCTTCTCATATCCCACAGATGTGAACATGGAATGAACATCTCTGGTAGGCTAATGTAGAAATATGTCTCAACAGTCCTTAGACACCCTAACAAATACTCTTGCTCAATAATTCCATTCCTAGTCACCTAGCCTAAGGAGACAAAAAGAGATGCAGACAAGTTTTATAGTGAGAGTGTTGGACTAAAGTGCTATTTACAACAGTGAAAAAATTACAAAGATCCTACATGTACAAAACCATACAAATGTTCATATGATGAAGTATTATACTAAATATTTTCTATACTGGATTTCTTCTTCCCTAAGAATATTTTGCATTTTAATGCCATTATTAGTCTTTGAAAACTTGATTTATAATGGCAAAGACTTTTTTTTTAATCCTCTAGTCATAGGACTTGACAAGGTAAAAAACCTAATGGGTTTGAGACTACTAAAACACCTTATAAGATGAATAAAAGCGTAACGTGGCCAGGCACGGTGGCTCAAGCCTATAATCCCAGTACTTTGGAAGGCCAAGGCAAGAGGACTGCCTGAGCCCAGGGGTTCAAGACCAGCCTGGGCAACATAGTGAGACCTCCTCTCTACAATATATCAAAAAATTAGCCAGGTGTGGTAGCATGTGCCTGTAGTTCTGGCTACTTGGAAGGCTGAGGCGGAAGGATCGCCTGAGCCCAGAGAGCGTACTACTGCACTCCAGCCTGAGCAAGAGTGAGACTCTGACTCAAAAAAATTTTTTTAAATAAAACATAACTTTATTCCCCCAGGTAGCCTCTGTCAGACAAACTGGAAACACCATGATCATTTCTAACTTCCCAATACCAGAGGTGCACTAGCTAACGGAGACAAGTCCAGAAAGCATAAGTACCATGGTGAGGGAGCTGAGACATATGTCATATGACTTAGACAACCACAGTAACTGAGCACATATGACCAAGAATGTAAGAGCTGTCTTCAAATGAGCAAAGCGTTGTCACACAGTAGAGGAGGTAAATTTTAACTACACAAAAGTCAGAGCAGTCAAGTAAAAGCTACTTGTGAAGGGAGGTTTCCTTGGTAAGGTTAACTCGAGGAGACAGGCTGCTTCATCTCAAGAAAGGGCGACCACTGGAAAAGTGTGGGCAGAGGCTGGTCGGCCACTTGTGGACAGTTTCACAGCAGGGAAGCCAAAAATGAGTAAGAAATTGGACAACGAAACTTGTGAGATCCTGCCTTTCGCTCAGATTCTTTGAGCTAATGAATCTTCACTTAGCCATTTTAAACTGTTTACTAAATGAAAGAAGGCTAGAGATGCCTTACTTAAGGTAAATGCTATACTATGTTCCAGAGAAATGCTTTTTCCACTGCTCAAGGCAGTTTTTGAACACGTCAATTTGGATGCCTTTTAGTGCTTCTGCCATTTTTTGTTACACCTCTTCCACATAGGCAAAACGTTTCCCTTTGAGGACTTTTTTCATCCAGGAAACGAAAAAAAAGGTCACTTAGGCAAGATCAGATGAACAGGGAGGGTGGGGTATGGGAGTCATGCTGCTTTTGGTCAAAAACTGCTGAACACTCTGCACAGTGTGAACAGGTGCATTGTCATAGTAGAAGAACCAGTTACCTGTTTGCTACAACTCGGGACATTTCTTCCACATATTGTGAAGCAACCTTCTCAAAACTTCCAGATAAAAACTTTGGTTGACGGCTTGATCCAGAAGAACAAATTCCAAGTATACTACAAGCAGCCCACCCTCCAAAAGGTAACTCCGGGCTTTTCTGGGCCCCACCTCCCTCACACTTCATCCTGTGATTTTTAAGAGACAACTTCAAATTCAACCTTCTGCTTCCTGTTTGGTTTCATTTGGTTGTCATCATACTTACAATTCTAGCCATGCTAAGCTGTAGTCCAAACACCAGATTTAATTCTTTGCCTTTAAACCAACTCACAGCATATGTGTTCTGGGCAACTGCTAAGGACTCCCCACCAATCCTAAAAACAGGAAAAAAGAAAGTCACAACTTGAAAGAAATACCATAGTTAGCAATGCAGCAGGTTTAAGATTTTGACACTTCTCCCATCAAGAGGCAGGGTCTCAGCCAACACTTTAGGAGGCAAAGGCAAGAGGACTGCCTGTGCCCAGGGATTCAAGATCAGCCTGGGCAACTTGGCAGGACCTCATCTCTACAATAAATCAAAAATTTAGCCAGACATGGTGACATACACCCATACATGGAAGACTGAGACGGAAGAATCACCTGAGCCCAGCAGGTTGAGGATGCAGTAGCCATTAGCATGCCACTAAACTCCAGTCTGGGCAACAGAGTAAGACTCCGACTCAAAAAAAAAAAGAGGCAGGGTCTGTCTTGAATTGGGCTTGTGACTGCTTCAACCAACAGAATATGGGAGAAGTAACACTGTAAGACCCTCAAGGCTGTGTCATAAAAGGTGATGTCCCAGCTCTCACTGGGATCCTGAACCACCTTGTAGGAAGGCCAATGCTATGAAAAAGGAAGCCACACCACAAGGCCGCGTGAAGTTCCCCAGTCATCAGACCTCATCTTCGAGGCATCCCAGTCCAGGCACCAAACATGTGAGTCAACGAGTTTTCAGATGACTCCAGCCCCCAGTTTTTCATGAACCTTTCCAGCTGAGGCCCCAGACGTCAGGGCAAGATAAATCGTCCTTGCTACACCTTGTCCAAACTGCTGCCCACAACATCCATGAGCATAATGAAATGGTTGTTTTACACTGCTATGTGCTGGAGTCATTTGATATGTCAAAAATAACCATGACAGGTAATCTAGGTAAACCTTTAAAAGGAGTCTGGGTCACTGCATCACCATCTAGACCATACAAAAGGTGGATATGAGGAAAATCGTCCATGCTCCATGAAAGCATAAAAATTTGGATGGGCAAGCGGCTCACACCTGTAATCCCAGCACTTTGGGAGGCCAAGGCAGAAGGATTGCTTGAACCCAGGAGTTCAAGACCAGCCTGGGCAACATGGTGAGACCTTGTCTCCACAAAAAAAAAAAAAAAAAAAAAATTAGCCAGGTGTGATGGCACATGCCTTGTAGTCCTAGTTACTTGGGAAGGTAAGGCAGAAGGATGGCCTGAGCCCAGGAAGTCGAGGCTACAGTGAGTCATGACCGTGCCACTGTACTCCAGCCTGAGCGACAGACTGAGACCCCAACTAAAAAAATAAATAAAAACAAAAACATAAAAATTCACACTTTTCAGGTCAATATGAAAAGTTCTCCATCAATCTACTCCCCCACTCCTATTCACTTTCCATATTCAGCATTCTCCTGCTTTCTGGGTCTTCATTTTCCTTCAAAAAGTTCCACATATTTATTATTTCCCAAGGGCCTTCAGTTAGGAGCCACCTCTCCTCTGTATCCCAACACTGAGCCCACCTTACCACTTTGTCCTAAACCAAAAGTATTTTCCCTTTCTCCTACTAATCCAAATTCTATAATTCTGTCAAGGCCCACTTTGTCCAAGAGGCCATTTCTGACCACATTTCTGTCTCTAATCCCTTATCATGTTTTTATGTACATTCTGTTCCCTTCTCTCTCACTTAGGGTACTTTTGGGGGTAGGTCCACATAGGTCTACATGTTCCTGGTACCTGTGAACTGCTCAAATAAATTAGGCTTTTTAGACTGAATTAGTTCTGTCATTTGGGTCCTTCAGGGCAAGGGAGCGCAAGGCTGGACTCAGAACAGACTAACTGAAAAGACAATGAAATTCAAGTAGGACAATTGGCCTACAGGTATTCACTCAGAGCAGTCATCCTACAGTTTTGTGCTTATTCAAGACTCTAGCACAGGGTTCAAAAGGACCTTCACATTACCTGCTAAGAAAGAGTGAAATGTCTATGAATCACCAACCTAGAAATCAATGGTCTATACTTTCCTAAATGAGGTTTAAATCACTGTCCTCAAGACAACAGAACAGACAAACCACCTAGGAAAAATATCATTTCTAGAGAACCATTTAATACCCAAACCCCACACAGAGTTGACTATGGCCATTGAAAATAGTTGATTATTTTAAAGGAAAATTAAGACAACTAAGAAATAGTCTTATGTATATGTAACTATAGTTCAAGGATTTAAAGTAATTCCCCAGAAGAGATAATATTTTTTTTTAATTCTTAATGAACACTAATACAATGATGTTAGTATAAATTAAATTATGCATACTCACCCAAACACAAATCTTCCAAATTCCATGAGCCAAAAGGCATTAAATATCCCACCCAGAGCAAAAACAACCTATAATAAAGAATTTAATGTTGAATCAATGAAAAAGTAAATTCAAGTTATTCATGAAAAATAATTAACTTATGACAAATCACAACTTCTATAATGGTTTTATTATTCCTCCTTAGTAAATCTGCATAAATTAAAATATTTTTATTTATTTTAATTTATCTTAAAGATGTGGGATACAATTCAGGGTTAGGTATACAAATGTTCATTATGCAGGTACCCTTGTCAATGAGGTATACCCCCCCTTCCCTGGCAGGTTCCCACTACTGCCAATCCTGTCCCCCACCCCCAGCAGTTTCCCACAATCCTTTTCTGATAGTATTACAATAATTGTTCAAGATCTGCTTATGAGTGAGAACTAAAATATTAATGTTCATTTATTTCAAGGCTTAAAACAGACTATGTATTTTACTATACGGGCATTTATGGGACCTGCTTAATTAAGCGAGGAATGAATTAAATATATCTTTTTCAGTGAAGTTAATTAGACAAGAATTCAAAAATCACAAATAATGAATGTTTGGCCTTCCTTACCTGTCCGATGCAAACAAAGCAGCTAAAAATAATTGTGCCCCACCTGTTTCAAAGAGAGAGAGGGAGAAATGTCTTAATTTCTTCTTACATTGCTATTAGTAATCACAAAGTCCTTTAGCAATAATTTGCTTTGGTTTTCTTTGCCCCCTCTATATTCCCTACAGGGAAAGAAAAATAAAATGTTCCTCTGCCTCTAAGCCAGTCACTTTCCTAGGTTGAATGCCAATCTACAGAAGTCTAGACTGTGAGGGGATTCCAGAGGATTTAGTAGGGACATGCGTTAGTTTAAACCATTATCATCTCTTAAATAAAACTTATCAAATAATCTTCAGCCAGGCATGGTGACTCAGCCTGCAATTATTCCCTCATACTCTAACTCTCCAAAATCTTTATTTTAGAATCACGTGGTACGTGTAGGTATTTGTTACATAAATATATTGCATGAAGGCAAAGTTTGGGCTTCTGACAAGCCCTGCCTCCCTCCTTACACCCTCTCCCCCAGTAGTAGACATGGTACCCAATGTGTGATTTTGTATCACACATCTTTCACATCTCTCCGCAGTACCCAGTGTCTGGTGTTCCTGTCCTTGTGACCATGCGTGTCCAATGTTTAGTGCCCATTTGATGAGCATGAACATGCAGTATACAGGCTTTTTTCCTGTGATAATTCACTTAGAATGATGCTCTCAAAAATTTTTTAGTTACGCTGGGCTGGGTGCAGTGGCTCGTGCCTATAACCCCAGCACTTTGGAAGGCTGAGGCAGGAGGATCACTTGAACCCAGGAGTCTGAGAACAGCCTGGACAACATAGCAAGACCTTATCTCTACAAAAAAAATAAAAATTAGCCCAGTGTGGTGGCATGCACCTGTAGTCCCAGCTAATCAGGAGGCTGAGGCAGAAGCTCAGAAGGTTATGGCTGCAGTGAGCTGTGATCATTCCACAGCACTCCGGCCTGGGCAAGAGTGAGTCCCTGACTCAAAAAAAAAAAAAAATCACCCCCCACCCAAGTCAAAACACTTAAAGTTTCTTCAATCCTTATCCACCAGACATAGAACACCCTTCATCATCTCAGTCTCTGACTTCCGAAAATATTTCCAGTCTGTATTCCCTTTCAGTCTCCATTAACAACACACACACAATAATAAGGATGAAAAGTGACAAAGTGTATAATGCTATTCTTATTTCATCAGCATTGTCTAGTCCTGATCTTAACTGAAATACCAACCAAGTTTCAAATACCAACTCAGAGATATAGAAATCATTTTTTTAAAACCATGCAAATTATCACAGTCAATACAGAAGTTTATTCAGTCCTCTCTAGTTCTTTCCAGAAACTTAATCTGTATTTTCCTAATAATCAGGTAAAATTTACCCATAGGTGAGATTTTTTTCAAGCTTACCGTATTCCAAATACTCGGTCTATCAAAAAGCCACCAAGGAAACACAAGACTACATTAGGCCATGAATACCAGGCATACAGCAGCATGAATTTTGTAGTATTCACTTGCATGTCCTATATGGAAAAAAAATAAAACTATTTTTTTCAAACAGTTAAGTTTAGCATCTAACAAATCAAAATATGACCATCTAAAATAGAAAGTGGTTACATTATTCTATCTGTGCAGGGCAAGTTTTTTAATCACTTGTAAGTCACTAACTTCTTGGGACTCTCATGATAGCTATGGCCCTGCCTGGAAAAAATGGCCACACCTATCCCTAACCACCACCATCCCAGCCTCTGCCTACTCCTACCTCCTTTCTCTTTCATCTATAATGCAAAGGGCCAATCCATGCATTTTTCCCTTTCCAAAGGTAAAAAACTTACAAAGAAAAAAACTATCTAAATATCCAAGAACCTGTAACTATCAAATATATTTTACAGTACAAAACCAGACTAAAAGTACTGACATAGACAACCCTCTGCAATCAGTATCCACATTTAAAAAACAAAATAACAACTAAAACCTACTTAAGAAGGAAAAAGTTATCCTACCAAATCATTTGTCTTTCAGATGATTAAGCACTGGAAGAGTGAAATACAACCAAAAATCTTCTAATATGTTGGCAGTGCTGTGGAACTAGCACATAATTATCTATCTAAGGTCTGAAACAATTTCAAGTCACACATGTGCTATAAACGAATTCTTTGTGGCAACTTATTTCAACTCAAGAACACCCTTACAGCTTGTGAATTTGGTGACTACAGATGACAAAGTGGATTCAGTGGGCATTTCAGACTAAGAGGTGATAGTGCCTCAGCAGTTCATCAGCTCCAAAGCAAACAAAAGCAGCAAAGGGAAAAGGTCAACTTACCCGTTTCACCTGAGTCTGAAGGGCAGCGGGATTATCATAGCAGAAATAGCTGCCTAGAAAAGGGAAGAGCAAATAATACTTACAAATGTTTATAGGTAATAATACTAACAATACAGAAGTCTCAAGTTGCAATTACTACTGAAATGGTGATTCTAAAAGTCTATACTATGGGCTGACACTACTGAAACATTTTTGGCCCACTTCCTTATCCACCAGTATTTTCTAGGTTGTAGTCAAATACTTTCACAAGTAACTCGAGTTAAGAAAACAACAATCAACTGCTTTCCCATTTTGCTTTTATCACACATCTATTATTTTATTATCGTCTCCATGAAGCTGCTATATTTTCCTTATGTTCTTACTTACAAACACACATACACAAATTTACAACCACAGCAGTTTCCTAATAACGTTGGAAGAGGTAGCCACTTATCTTAAACACAAAGGAAAGAAGTTTAGCTATTGTGACTAAATCAATATTTGAAAAGAGTTCTAACTGTACAAACTATCCAAGATCAAATCATTTAGTGAATATAATGCCAGGAATGAAGAAAAATAAAACTGACAATTCTAAAAGATTAAATTAAAACATTATGTTTCAGCCGGGCTCGGTGGCTCAGCCTGTAATCCCGCGCCTTTGGGAGGCTGAGGTGAGTGGATTGCCTGAGCCCGCCAGTTCAAGACCCGCCTGGGCAAGCAAGACCTCATCTCTACAATAAATCAAAAAATTAGCCGGGCGTGGTAGCGCGCGCCTGTAGTTCCAGCTACTTGGAAGGCTGAGGCGGAAGGATAGCCGGAGCCCAGCAGGTCGAGGCTGCGGTGGCTGGGAGCGGCCACTGCACTCCAGTCTGGGCGACAGAGTGAGACTCCAACTCAAAAAAAAAAAAAATTATGTCTCTTGGGGGGTTAGAAAGAGAGAAGTGAAGAGAGATGTGGTATTCACGCACTCGGGTTTATTTTAAAGGTAAATAATTGACAGATTATTTGGTAGGCCACAAGTCTCCATAGTGCTACTCACTCTACAAGTAGGAGGCTACTAGTTTGAATGGAGTGAAAACTGTCATTAGAAAGGTATGAATCTGGCTTCTGAAACCCAGGCAGATAACTAGAATCTACCAAAAATAATCAGCTTGAGTAACAACAATTGTTTAAAACTGTTTTGTTATTTTTCTTGGGTTTTTTGTTTGTTTCTAAACCCAGAAGCTTCTGGTTCCTACTTTAATCGCTTGTGAGGGATTCAAGGCTTTAAAGCTAAGGAGTGGGCAAAGATGTTGCCCACTCATGTTCCCAAAAAAAGGGGGGAGGGTGCAAAAGAGTTGAAAGGAAACCAAAAGCCCAAAGCTCCCTTCACGTCTACCTATACATCCCAGCACTAGCACTCAGCCACCACAATGTTCCTAAACCTGCTGATGACATGGGTTCTAGCGACTCTCTCGACTCTCGTAAACAATACATTCACACCAAACTAAAATTAACATCAGAATAGTTGCTGAATAAGTTTTAAAACTGTAACATAGGAAGAAAACTTGTTTTTTAAATTATCTCAAGAATAAACTGCTTACAAAGTCATCAGATTTCGTAAGTGAAACCAACCACCACCAAGCCTACCGCAAGTCCAGTCCAGTGTGATTGATTGCTCAACGGTGGCAAAGCCGAAGGATAAGAGAACATAATCCCTCGCTGAAGTATCAGCAAGTCACATTAATACATTTTCTCAAAAAGAGTGAACATATAAAAGCCTGCTAACGAAATTATTTTTTTTAATGTTGAACAACACAACGAGATCCCCTCTCTACAAAAAAATAAAAACTACTGAGCGCGCCTGTAGTACTGGCGCTTTCTGAGGCCAGAGGATTCCTAGGAGCTAGGAGCTCGAGAGCAGCCTGGGCAATACAGCGTGATTCCCATCGCTATAAAAATAAAAATAGGCCGGGCTCGGTGGCTCAGCCTGTAATTCCAGCGCTTTGGGAGGTCGAGGTGAGTGGATTGCCCAAGCCGCGCGTTCGAGACCCGCCTGGGCAACTTGGCGAGACCTCATCTCTACAATAAATGAAAAAAAAAATCAGCCTGGGCGTGGTAGCGCGTGCCTGTAGTTCCGGCTACTTGGAAGGCTGAGGCGGAAGGATCGCTGGAGCCCAGCAGGTCGAGGCTGCGGTGGCTGGGAGCGTGCCACTGCACTCCAGTCCGGGCGACAGAGTGAGACTCCAACTCAATCAACCAATCAATCAATCAATCGATAAATAAATAAATAAATATAAATAGGCTGGGCGCTGTGGCGCGTGCCTGCAGTTCCAGCTACTCTGGTGGCGGAGGCGGAAAGATCGCTTGCGCCCAGGAGTTCAAGGCTGTAGCGGTACTATGATCTTGCCTCTGCACTCCACTCCAGCCTGGGCGACAGAGTGAGACCTTGTCTCAAAGAAAAAAAAAAAAAAAAAATCGGGGGGCGGGGGGCGTGGGGATTGGCAGTTGAGTGAAACTGCCAGGGGAGGGAGGGGCATACCTCATCAACAAGGGTTCCTGCATCAACGTTTGTATACCTAACCCTGAACTGTACCCCACATCTTTATAATTTAAAAAAAGATTTTTTTTTTAAAAAAAAAAAGGGGGGTGGCTTTGCGGTGTAGGAGTCGCTATGGCTTTCTAACTTTCTCCTGAACACGATATGCCAAAACGGCAACCTTGAATATCTAGCTAGGGAGAGAGTTGCCAGCCTCTGGGACTCCCTGGGGAGCAAAGGGACGGGGCAAATCTCTCCCAGCTCAATCCCCCGACCTCCACGTTCGGGACTTGGAATAACCAGCCACGTCCACAGGCCTGAATGGGGCCATCGCCGGAAAAACGAGGAGGCCCAGGAAGGAGCTGGCCAGAAGCCGCGCAGAGGCCCAGGGACACCCGGGCGCGTGAGGAGGACGCAGTGCGGAGAGAAAGTCGCAGGTCGCTCGCTGCTGAGCCCGCCCCGCCCGGCGGCTCACCGAAGCCGAGTAAGCACATCAACAGCAGCACCACCAGCCGGTGCGCCAGGTGACTGGGGTCGCACAGGGCCGGCAGAGCGCGGGGGGCGGCAGGAGTTCCTCTGCCCGCCTCGTTGGAGTCGCCGGGCAGCAGCGCCCGCGCCTCCTCCTCCTCCTCCTCCTCCATGTCGCCCGCGGGAAACCGGAGGCGAGAGCGGCAGCAACTCCGGGATCACTCAGGAAGCAGCGCTGTCAGAGCCCGGCGGAGCCCGCGATCACGTGACAGGGGCGCTCACGTGTCGCAGGCGGGTCACGTGGGGCCACGCTCACGTGACGGCCGCGAGCGCGCGGGCGGGGCGGCCCGGAAAGGATGGGCTGTGGGTGTTCTGCTTCCGCGGCTGTCTGGTGGGATCTCGGCCCCTTGGGCACCAACACAGCCTTGCTCCGTTTCCCGCGCTGTCCTTAATTTCCTGCCCTGCTGACACATACACCCACTTCTGAGACAGGGAGCAGGAGAAAGTGCTGCCTCCCTCTCCACTCCACACCAGACTCTGAGTGACTGCCCTGCGCCGGGATCCCAGAACGCGCGCTGCCCTTTCTTCCCAGCTCAGCTCTCCCAGCTTCCTAAACTCCTCTCAATACCTCTAAGCTTGATCGGGCACCTTCTGATGTGTCCTGCCAGGTGCCAGGTTCTGGGAATACAAAATGGCGTGAGCTCTCTAGCCTCAGATTTCAGGATTTAGTTGGAGAGCGCGACAGAAATTCGTACTTGAAACGCGGGTGGGTGGGTGGTTAGATGGATGGATGGAGCGAGAACAGCAGCAGAAATTGGCGCTGGATTTCACAGAAATGGTTGGGAAGGACGTTTGGGAAAGGGAGAACAGGTGCACAGCTTAATCAGCTTTAGGGGTCAGGGAGTCAGGGGCACTGAAGCTCCCTGAGGTTGATAACCAGGCTGGAATGAACCAGGTAATGTGCCTGTTTGAACCGGTTGGCTGGAGGGCGGACTGTTAGGAAGGATAACAGAGACATAAGCTTGAAACAGAGCTGAGTGTGTACGTTTGTATTGATCTGGGAATGAGAGAGAAGACACTAAAAAAAAACACTAAACCTGTTCCATGAGGAGAATGCAAGAATTTCGAAGAGTAGCAAGACTGCAAACTTTGTGTTTTTAAAATTTCAATTAGGCAACATAGCACCATCTCCATTTTCTAGGTCTCCCCAGGCTTTGCCAATAGAATTTTGAGGCGGCCAAGCTGGAGGCTGAATAACTGAGAATTAGGAATATGCTACAGTAGTAGAGATTAGAGATATCAAGAACCTATTACCAGTAAAAAAAAAAAAAAAGAGAGGGAAAAAAAACAGATGGCACAAAGAATCAGTAATTATTTAGGAGATATAATGGGAATTACTTTGTAAATAATAGTATATCAGGTCTGAGAGGAAGGACTTGAGAGTGTCTCCCAGATTTCTAGCTTGGGCCCCAGTAGAGATCAACATACAGGAAGCGAATATGGCAGAGGAGACAGATCAGTTTGGAATGTGTCATTTTTGAGATGTCTAGATTCACCTCCACTTTCTACCTACCATTTTCCAGCTCCAGTAGAGGAGCCAAGTCTCATGAAACTGGCTTGCCAAGTTGACTAACAACTCCATCTTTCCAAATGCATCGGTCTCTTCTCTGTCCTCATCTTACTCCATTTCTTAGCATCAACTGATGCAGTTGAACACCCCTTCCTTTTAAACCTACTTGCCTTGTTTTCTTCCCTGTTTACTGGGCTGTGTCATTTGTCAGCTCCTCCTCTTCTATGCAAACTGTAGATATTCAGTGCTGCAAGACCCAGTACTGAGCTCTTTTCCACTTGTCTAGTCCCACAACTTTAAATATCCTCACTGTACTGTTCAGTAGCTGTCCATTCACCACGTGTGGCTATTGAGCACTTGAAATGTGGCTAGTTGGAAATGAGATATGTAGTAAGTGTAAAACACCAGATTTTGAAGACTTTTTTTTTCTTTTTGAAGTACAGTCTCACTCTGTCACCCAGGCTGGAATGCAGTGGCACAATCACAGTTCACCACAACCTCAATTTCCTGGGCTCAAGCAATCCTTCCACCTCAGCCTCCTGAGTAGTTGGTACTACAGGCATGCACAACCATGTCCAGCTAATTTTTTTATTGTTTGTAGAGATGAGTTCTTACTATGATGCTTCGGCTGGTCTCAAACTCCTGGGCCCAAACAGTTCTCCATCCTCTGCCTCCCAGAGTGCTGGGATTCCAGGTATGAGCCACCATGCCTGGCCACATTTCAAAGATTTGTATGAAAAAATTAAAAATGTTAAATAAATAACTTGTATTAAAGTGAATTTGACCTGTTTTTTACTTTTTTATGTGACTGTTAGAAAATGTTACATGTGGTTTACATTGTATTTGTATTTGTTATATTTATTAGTGCTGATTTTTATGCTGTTGCCTCCAAGATACATCCATTCCAGACTACTTCCTTGAGCGATAAGACTCCTATTCCAACTGCCAATTTGACATATCTTGTATATGACTAATACATCACAAACTTAATATATCCAAAACTGAATCCTTGAATTCTCTCACCCACGCTATACCTGTTCCTCCCAAATGCTCTCCAGCAAAGTAAGTGGCACATCTCTAGCCACGCGTTGCTAGCTGCAAGTCTAGCAGTCATCTTTGATGGCTTGCTTACTTCTCTCCCACATCTACTCTATCAGCACATTTTGTCAACTCTCCTCCAAAACATATCCTCTCCATCACTACTCATCTTACCAGAAAGATACTGTCCAGACAACTGCAACAGACTACATTTTTATTTTACATATTTTTTATTATAAATACATATGCCTGGTATGACCATTCAAACAGTACCAAAGAGAATAAAGTTCAAAGCAAGTGTTTTCTGTCCCCCTAACCCCAGTACTCCTGGGAAATAATCACCATTACCTGATGATTTTGTATCCTTCTAGAGTTACTGCACATAGTTCTGTTTTTCTTTCAGTTCAACAATGTAGCCTGGAGAGTATCCTTGAGGGCACTCTTGGAAACTACTGGCTTGCCATACCATCTCCAGTCAAGCTTGTTTCTCGATATTTGGTCTTTGCAAATATTATCAACAAAAAATGGCTAGCAGAGTGTAGTCTCAATTTCTCTTTATGTTATACTGAGGAAGGATGAACTTTTTAAAAATATGACTAATAGTCATTTGTATTTTCTTTTCTAGGAATCTCTTCATATCCTTTGCTCATTTTTCCAGATGAGTTATTGGATTGTTTTCTTATTGATGAAATTGGCCCTTTGCTACTGCTTGAGTTGCAAATGTTTCTTTTGACTCTGTTTATGGTATTTTTTTCATGTAGTTTGTTTATTATTGTCAGAGTCTCTTTCACCAGGCTGGAGTGCAATAGCACAATCACAGGTCACCACAGACTCGACTTCCTGGGCTCAGGCAATCCTTCTACCTCAGCCTCCTGAGTACCTGGGACTAAGGTACATGCCATCATGACAACTAATTTTTTTTTTTTTTTTTTTGAAACGAAGTCTTGCTATGTTGCCCAGGCTGGTCTTGAACTCCCAGGCTCAAGCAATCCTCCCACCTCGGCCTCCCGAAGTGCTGGGATGACAGGTGTGAAGCACTGCGTCCGGCCCAAGGAGGGTTTCATGTCCATTGCCCGCCTTCTCCGTGCAGTTTGTTTTACTTTGGCTAGTATTGTACTCGTATAATTGTTAAAACGAGCATGGGGGGATGCCTGCCATTATTTTTGGCCTCTCAGCATCGGAATTGCCCCCTTCCTGTGTTTGGGGGATCCCCCACCTTCTGAGGCAGAGCCCCCCACTTTTCCCTCTAAGCCTGGCAATGCCAAGCCCTTGCCTTCCCCACCTCCCCTGCAGCTGGGACATGTGACCGACCGGTGCAGCCCCAGACCCAGGACCTGAAGTCATGCCAGGAAGCAGGAGGGCTTGCTGGGGGATGCAGGGAGGGTGGTCTGCTCCAGCGGGAAGAGCTGGTGTGGGCGGCAGCAGCGACAGTCATTCCGGGAGTGTCCAGCACCGACAGGATGAGCTGCACTGGCCCTGCCCAGCATCGTGTCTGGGGAGGTCTCGGGGGTCCGCTCAGCCGTGGATTGGGGGCATCATTCCCGGCGGTGGTGGCCTAGGCGGGTTCTCTGGCCATCCCGGGGATTCTCTGACTGCCCGGCGCTTGTTCCTGAACCCTTCATGTACTTCAGTCAGCCAGAAGTGATTTCTGTGGCTTGGGGTGAATGCCAGCGTGCGGAGTGGAGGAGGGTTGGAGAAGGACCCCCCAGGAGTAGG
>CAUYQG010204811.1:0-18291 GCA_963574415.1 Tarsius wallacei | reverse complement strand
TTTTGTTATCTCATAGGTTACTTCGGTTTTCTTTTTGATTTTGTCGCTGGCATTCTTCATCTTCATCCTCCCCTCTCCCCTCTCCCCTCTCCCCTCTCCCCTCTCCCCCCTTCTCCCTTCTCCTCTCCCTTCCTATTGGAGATTTCTATTCATTTGTCTTCAAGTTCATGGACATTTCACTCTGTCATCTATATTCTGCTATTAAGCCCATCCAGTGAATTTTGTATCTTAAATGATATTTTTTTCAGTTCTACAATTTAACTCTTATTTAATCTTTCTGCTGAGAACTTGTATCTTTCCATTCTTTTTTAATATGTTTATGTTTACTTTTGAAATCTTTTTCTGGTACATCTGGGATTGGCATCTGGCTGTCCTTTTCCCTTGAGAGTTGATCATGTTTTCCTGGTGTAATTAGTTTTGGATGTATGCTGGACATGTAAATGTTATATTATGTGGGTTCCAGATCTAGTAATCTGGAAATTGCTGATTTTTTTTCCTCCTGTTTTAGCAAGCAGTCACTCCATTATTTAAACTGTTCTGTCTTAATTTTTGTAGATAGTGGCTCTAATCTCTCAATTTTCAAAGCCCTTGCTATGTTGCTTTAGGTCTGTCCTTAGCATGTGCAACTTGAAATTTACTTCTGTACTTGTGTAGCTTTATATAGGGAATTAGGTTTCCCCTTCTCTACCTTGCTCCTTTCTTTTTTTTTAACTTTTAATTTTTTTACTTTAAAGATGTGGGGTACAATTCAGGGTTATGTATACAAATGTTCATTATGCAGGTACCCTTATTGGTGAGGTGTGTCCCCCCCTTCCCCGCAGACTCGCACTACTGCCAGTCCCTCTTCCCCGCTCCCCTCCTAGCAGTTTCCCGCTACTGCCAATCCTTTTCTTATAGTATTACAATAATTGTTCAAGGTTTGCTTATGAGTGAGAAGATGTGATACTCCATTATTTGTTTCTGTGAAAGATCACTCAGTATTACAGACTGTAAGTCCGCCCAGGTTGCTATGAAGTTCATTATTTTGTTCTTCTTTGTGGCTGTGTAATATTCCATCATGTATATGTACCACATTTTTTTTTTTTATCCAATCCTCTTTTGATGGGCAGCACAGTTGGTTCCATGTTCTTGCTACTGTGAACAATGCTGCAATAAACATAAGTGTGCAGGTATCTTTTTTTTTTTTTTTTTTTTTTGGTGAGTTGGTGTCTCACTTTGTTGCCCAGACTGGAGTGCAGTGGCCGCTCCCAGCCACTGCAGTCTCAACCTGCTGGGCTTCGGCGATCCTTCCGCCTCAGCCTTCCAAGTAGCTGGAACTACAGGCGCGCGCTACCACACCCGGCTAATTTTTTTTTTATTTATTGTGGAGATGAGGTCTCGCCAAGTTGCCCAGGCGGGTCTTGAACCCGTGGGCTCAGGCAAATCCACTCACTTCGGCCTCCCAAAGCACGGGATTACAGGCTGAGCCACCAAGCCCAGCTCAGGTATCTTTTTTATAAAGTGATTTGAGTCCTTCCAGGTATATTTCCAGTAGGGGGATTGCAGGGTTGTAGGAAGTTCGATTTTTAAATAGGTAGAAACTCTCACACTGTTTTCCACAAAGGCTGTACTAGTTTATACTCCCACCAACAAGGTAGAAGTGTTCCCTTTTCACCGCATCCTCTCCAGCATCTGTTGTTTTTGAGTTATTGATGATAGCCATCCTGACTGGAGTTAGGTGGTGTCTCAATGTAATTTTAATTTGCGTTTCTTTGATGACTGGTGAGGCTGAGCATTTTTTCATGTATCTATTGGCTGCTCGTATGTCTTCTGATAAGTGCCTGTTCATATTTTTTGCCCACTTTGTAATGGGTCTGTTTGTTTTTCTTTTTGGCACGTTTGAGTTCCTTGTAGGTCCCAGATGTTAGGCGTTTGTCAGACATACGCTTGGCAAATATTTTTTCCCAGTCTGTGGACTGTCTCCCCACTGTCTTGATGGTTTCTTTGGCTTTTCAGAAGCTTGTCAATTTGATGAGGTCCCACGTGTCTATCTTATCTCTTACAGCATGGGCACTTGGGGTTTTATCAGGAATTGGGTGCCAGTTCCAATTTCCATAAGGGTGTCTCCTGGATTTTCTAAGGTTCTTATAGTTTGAGTTTTTACATTTAGATCTTTGATCCATTTATAGTCGATTTTTATGTATGGTGATAGGTAGGGATCTTGTTTTAATTTTCTGCACGTGGTCAGCCAGTTTTCCCAGTACCATTTACTAAATAGGTTCTCCTCTCCCTAGTGGTTGCTTGTGGAGGCTTTGTCGAAGATGAGTTGATGAGAAATTGAGGTTTTGCTTCTGGAATCTCTATCCTGTTCTATTGGTCTATATGCCTATTCTTGTACCATTACCAGCCTGTATTGATTATTGTAGCTTTATAATAGAGTTTAAAGTCTGGGAGTGTGATACCTCCTGCTTTGTTTATTTTGCTGAGGATTGTTTTGGCTATTCGCAGTCATTTATGTTTCCATATGAATTTCTATATTGTCATTTCCAGTTCTGAGAAGAATGCTGCTGGTAATTTAATGGGTATTGCATTAATTCTGTAGGTTACCTTGGGTAGGATGAACATTTTAACAATCCATGAGCATGGTTATTTTTCCATTTGTTTGTGTCATCTGAGTTCTTTGAACAGTGTTTTGTAGTTTTCGTTGTAAAGGTCTTTCACGTCTCTGGTTAGCAAGATGCCAAGGTTTTTTTTTTTTTTTTTTTTTTTTCTGGCTATTGTGAGTGGGATTGTGCTTTTTATTTGGGTTTCTGTTTGTTTATTGCTGGTTATAGAAATGTGACTGTCTTTTGCATGTTTATTTTGTACCCTGAGACTTTGCCAAGGTCCTTTCTCATTGCAAGGAAGTTTTTGACAGATTCACTCGGGTTTTTGAGGTATAGAATCATGTCCTCTGCAAAGAGGGATAACTTGACTTCCTCTTTTCCTATTTGGATACCCCTAATCTCCTTCTCTTTTCTGATTGCTGTAGCTAGGACTTCTAAAACTATGTTGAAAAGGAGAGGTGAAAGTTGGAATCCTTGTCTTGTTCCGGTTTTCAGGGGAAATGGTTCCAATTTCTGTTTGTTGAGCAGTATGCTGGCTGTGGTTTCTCATAGGTGACTCTTACAATTTTGAGGTGTGTTCCATCTATGCCTAGAACTTCAAGAGTTTTTATCAAGAAGGGGTGCTGGATTTTTGTCAAAAGTTTTTTCTGTGTCTAATTGTATAATCGTGTGGTTTCTGTTTTCACATCTATTGATGTATTGAATTATGTTTATGGTCTTATGAATGTTGAACCAGCCCTGCATCCTGGGAATGAAGCCTACTTGGTCATGGTGGATGATTTTTGAGATGTGCTGTTAGATCTGATTTGCTAGGATCTTGAGAATTTTAGCATCTATGTTCATCAAGGAGCTTGTAGTTCTCCTTCTTTGTTGGAGCTTTACCTGGTTTTGGTGTCAATGTGATGTTAGCTTTGTAAAATGATTTGGGGAGAGTTCCATCTTTCTCGATTGCCTGGAATACTTTTAGTAGGATTGGTATCATCAGTTCTTCCTTATGTGGTTTGTAGAATACTGCTGGAAAGCCATCTGGTCCAGGACTTTTTTTGTAGCTAGTTTTCTTATGGCATAGTCAATTTCCTGGATTGTTATTTGTATTTAGAGTCTCGATTTCTTCTTGTTTTAACTTGGGCAGGTTGTGTGATATAAGAAAGACTTTACTTCCTTTAGGTTTTTGAGTTTTTCCCCCATAAATGTACATAGTAGTCTCTGATAATCTTTTGTATTTCTTCAGTGTCAGTTGTGACTTGATCTTTTGTATATCTGATTGTGTTTATTTGGGCTTTTTCTCTCTTTTTCTTGGTCAGTCTAGCTAGGAGACCATCAATCTTGTTTATTCTTTCAAAGAATCAGCTTTTCATTTTGTTGATTTTTTTTTATTTATTTATTTATTTATTTTTTTTGTATTATCTTTTTGTATTCTGTGTCCCGAATTTGGGTTTTTATTTTGGTGGCCTGGATTCTCCTGCTGAAGTTAGGGTTTTGGTGGTCTTGCTTTTCCAGCTCTCTTAGGTGATTTATTAGGCTATTAACTTGTGATATTTCCATTTTCTTCGTGTGTGTTCGTAGAGATATGAATTCCCCTCTTAGTACTGTTTTCATGGCATCCCAGAGGTTTTGGTAAGATGTTCATTCTTCATTTTCATTTGTTTCCAGGTATCTTTTAATATTTGTTTTGATTTCCATGTTGACCCAGGAGTTGCTTAACATCATGCTGTTTAGTGTCCATGTTTTGTGGGTTTTGGGGGAACTTTGTTGGTGTTGATATTTATTTTTATTCCACTGTGGTCTGAGAAGGTGCATGGCAAAATTTCAATCTTGTGAAATGTGTTTATGTTTGATTTATGACTGATAATGTGGTTGATCTTAGAGTACGTTCCACATGGTGATGAGTAGAATGTATATTCCATGGTCGTTGGGTGAAGTGTTCTGTAGGTATCAGTTAAGTCCATTTGGTCAAGTATCACATTGAGAGTCTGTGTCTCCTTTTTGATTTTTTGTCCGGATGATCTGTCTAGGGTTGTGAGTTGGGTATATTTAAGTTCCTAGCTATAGTAGTATTAGAGTCAATATGTTTTTGAAGTTTACCTAGAAGCTGCTTTATGAAAGTGGGTGCTCCTATGTTGGGTGCATATATGTTTAGGATGGATATTTCTTGTTGTGGATTGAACCTTGTATCATTACGTAGTGACCTTCTGTATCTTTTTTAATTTTTGATAATTTAAAGGGTATTTTGTCTGATATTAAGATTGCATCTCCTGCTTTCTTTTGTGTTCCGTTTGCCTGAAATTTTGTTTCCTGTCCTCTTACTTTGAGTCTGTGAGTATCCTTTCTGGTGAGATGAGTTCCTTGAAGACAATATATTGTTGCCTCATGATATTTTATCCATTTTGCCATTCTGTGGCTTTTCAGTGGCGCATTTAGTGCCTTCACATTCAGGCTAATTGTTGACATGTGAGAGTTTATCCCTGTTATAAGGTTCTTATAGAGTTTATTGTTGTTGTTCCTGTTTGTTGCCTTTCTTTTGATTTTGGAGTTTGATTCATGTGTGTTTCCAATCTTTTTCCTGCATTATTGGGAAGGGTGTTGTCATTCTTTTTTTCCTTTCTTCTGTGTTTAGTACTTTCTTAAGTGTTTCTTGTAGAACTGGTTGGAGGCAGCATAAGCTCTTAGCGATTGAATGTCTGGGAAAGATTTTAATTTTCCATCATTGATGAAGCTTAGCTTAGCTGGGTAGGTAATTTTTGATTGAAATAGTTTATTTTTGAGAACTTGAAGATTGAGCTCCAAGCTCTCCTAGCCTAAAATGTTTCTGTAGATAAGTCTGCTGCTATTTTAATTGGTCTTCCCTGGTAGGTAGTCTGACCTTTTTCTCTTGCTTTAGGATTTGTAATTTTATACCTACTTTGTGTAGGTGAATTACTACGTGTCTAGGAGTTGGTCTTCTCGTTTGTTGTCTTGCAGGGGTTCTCTAAATCTCTTGTGTTTGAATGGTTTTGTCACTGATGAGATGAGGGAAGTTTTCTTGGATAAATTTCATGGAATGTTTGTTCCAGGGTGGTCTCTGTCTCTCTTTTTGCCTCAGGAAGTCCAGTTACTCTTAGGTTCGACCTCTTGAAATAATCGCTCATCTCTTGAAGGTTTTGTTTGTTCTGTCTTTTTAAGCTTCTTTTCTACATTTTTGACAGTTTGGGTTAGTTCCGTTTTGGTCTTCATGCTCTGAGATTCTTCTGCATGGCTAATTCTGCTTTCCATGCTTATCAGTTTGTTATTTATTTCATTCACTGTATTCTTTACTGCTGTCATGTCAGTTATCAACTCCTTCATTCTTTCCTTTTGTCTCTCAATTTTATTTATATTCTCAATGTTTTGATACCTGGTTTTATGGTTTGAGACCAGTTATTCTGGGGGCTCTTTGTTGTTTGTGTCCCGAAGTCTGTATTCTCAGTGTCTGACCTCCCAGGAGTCTGTGCAAGGCCCATATTCTTTTGGTTTTTCTTCATTTGTGTAGATTCCCCTGCCTTTTTTTTTTTTTTTTTTTTAACTCTTCTTTAATTCTGTTGTTGAGTGATGGGGGGGTAGTTTTTACTTCTGTTTGCTCAATCTCCTATTCTTCCTTATGTGGATCCTCTGGCTTTGTTCAATTCTGAGTTGGGGGCTGGACTTTTTGCAGTTTTGAGATTTAACTGAGTGGGGAGCTATGATTCAGAATCTATCTGCATATGCCATTATCCACTGACGGGTGTATGGGCCTCCTGGAACCCACTTCCCACTGCCTTACAATCTGTACATGCAGTAGGGGTATAGGTTTGCTCCCTGAAAGCAAAATGAGGTAAGGAAAAGGAAAATAATGGAAAAAGGAAGGTGGAGTTGGGGGAGAGAAAGGTGGAGAGAAAGAAGAGTGAGTAAGAGGGAAAACAGACAGACATACCAACCAGCTCACCTGTGAAGTCTCCCACTCATATCTGACCCCTGATCCGGCATGGGGGAGTGGCATCTGTCTCTGACTTTGATGAGATTGCCTCTAGGTCCAAGTTGAAGGCTGGGTGGAGCTGGGTGGGGCAATGCAGGTCTCTGCCTGGTCCAGAGACAGAGAAAATGACTCCGGTTGGTGTTTCCTCACTGGTTGTGGGGCCCCTCTCTCCAGCTCTTCCCAATCTTCTCTCTCCACTGATTGGATCTGCGGTTCTAGCCACTTTGCTGTCACAGGTGATGGTGTGGGCCAGGTGCCAGGTGATGAGAATCAGCTGTATTTGGCAGGCTTTTCTCAGGAGAGTCCTGAGAACAGCAGACAGATCCTGGTGGCTCCAATATCAGTGTGGGAGGGGGCTTGCAGTCACTTCTGGAGGAGAGCCCTGGGTACATGAACCAAGTCTCCCTCAGATGGACTTTCACTCACCCACTGGCTTTTACTCCTTTCTTGGATCAGTCTCCAGCCACTTGACTTTTTCCTACTTCCTCTAGTCAGAAAGTAAGGGTTTCTCTGTTTTTAGCTGCTTGTGCTACATTAACAACTGCAGTGTCCTGACGGAACTCACCCTCAGGGCAGAAAAATGGGAAAAAAGAAGGAAATAATATAGCATTTCCCCTGGTATTCTCTGGACTGCTCAACTTCATTCCTAATTCTCCCAGCCAGATGAAGTTTGTATAGTGGTTTTAGTTGCTGGCTCTGCCACTGCTGCCAATTCCATGCTTGACTCCCTTCCACAGTCTGCCTGCTTGTTTTACTTTTCATTTATCAGGTAATTGCTTATTGAACGTTGTCCAGAGTTTTTATTTGTAGCAGTTGAATTGATTGTCATATGGCCTGACCGACAGACTAATAAATCATTGACTAATTTCTATATTCAGCTTAATACAATGGCTTTGCTGAATAAGGGCATAAAAATAATATGTGACTCTTTTTAGATTACCTTTCGTGAACTACCTTTTCATTATTGGTTGATTTCGAAACATGAAGACAAAAATAATTATAGCTAGAATGGAAGACATTTGTTGAGTATATTGTAAAACTGAGATAAAATGTACCAGTGATTAAGACCTTTAAATCTTGAGTGATCATTGTTTAATTTCTTTGGCTGAGTTGATTTTAAAAAGCAAGTTTTTTGTTGTTTTTTTTTTTAACAAAGCAACAATAATCATTCTTCTTTGATGTAGATCCTTACATAATTTTTTATCTTGAGGATATTGAACAATTGCAGGTGCTGTTTTCACTGTACTTTCAAATCCATTATTTTTACTATTTTTTTTTTTTAGGGGAGAAAAGTTGGTGTTGGTGTACAAAAAACAAGAAGTAAGTATTTTCATATCTTTAAATGTTTTTGACTTGCATTTGGAAAATAGAAAAAGTCATTTAAAAATCTTCTAAAATTACATAAACAACCCTTTAAGAGATGTATTTAGTGGTTTCTTGATCTTTCTTGAAACTTAGACCCCTGGTGACAGTCTAATTATGGACCCCTATTCTCAGAACTTTTTTTAAAACATTTTTTTAAAAATCATTAGATTACTAAGAAAATTAGTTACAATAAAAGCTAGATATCAAAATAGTTTTAAGTCATGATATAGTGACATACTTGCTTTTTATTACCATTAAAACAAGTTTAGGCTGGACAAAGTGACTAGGACTTCGGAAGGCTGAGGCCAGAGGATTACTTGAGCCCAAGAATGAAACCAACCTGGGCAACATAGCAGGACCTTGTCTCTATAAAAAAAAATTAGCTGGGCATGTGGCGCATAACTATAGTCCCAGCTACTTGGGAAGCTGAGGCAGAAGGATCACCAGAGCCCAGGTGTTTGAGACTAACGTGGGCGGTGATCATGCCACTGTACTACTCCACTATGAGTAATGGAGTGAGACCTTGACTCCAAAAAAAAAAAATTCTAGCCATGATTCTAATTGCTACTGTGATTTTGAGTTGATAAGCATAAAGAATGCTTTGAGGTATCTGTAATAACTAGTATGACATGAAAATATCTGTTGTTTCCATTGGTATCAAAGTTACAGATTCTGCTAATACCATGTGATTTATTGCTTACATTTATAGTTGGAGGAAGTGTTAAATTTCAGTTAGAGGTTAGTGAAAAGTACAACTTTTTTTCCTGTTCCAATTTATGATCCTCCTGAATTCTATTCATCTCAGGGCTTCTTCAGTTTAAGAATCTCAGAGTGTAGACAGAGCTGCTGTTATTTTTGGAAATAGGGTGATGGTGGAAATACCTCACATGAAATTTAAAACTTTGAAATGGATACATACCTGGGTTTGAGGGTTTTGCCAGAGTAATTTTGTTTAAAAACAATTGGGGCCAGGTGCAGTGGCTCATGCCTGTAATCTCAGCACTTTGGGAGGACAAGGTGGGAGGATCGCTTGGGACCTGGAGTTTGAAAGCAGCACACTTAACAAAGAGAGACCTCCATTTCTACAAAAAATAGAAAAACTAGTTGGGTGTGATGATGCACACCTGTAGTCCAGCTGCTTGAGAGGCTGAAGTAGAAAGATCACTTGAGCCCAGGAATTTGAGGCTTTGGTGAGCCATGATCATGCCACTGCTTTCTAGCCTGGGCAACAGAGTAAAACCCTGTCTCAAATAATATAACAATAATAATAATAATCCTGGATTCTCAAGTATCTAATATGTTTTCTGTGTTCTCAAGCAGGAAGACTAAAAAAGCCTTTTGTAAAGGTGGAAGATATGAACCAGTAAGTACCTAAGTCCAATCTATATGATTTAAGTACAGTATTAAAGGATAAGATCTCCTAATTAGGCTAGCTCCATTAATATTATTAGATTCCTTTATGTTAGATTTATGCTATACTAATGTGCGTGTATCACAAGTTACAAAAAGTAGCATTAACACATTTGTTCTCATGAACTGAACTTAGTTTCAGTATCTCTTCAAAATAACTGAAATAGAAAAGTCAAGAGTTTTTTTTAGTATTTCAAATAATCATTCTCTGGCTAAATGCAGTAGCAAATGCTTTAGAACTATTTAAAGAATGCTGTTACACTTATTAAAAAAAGAAATTATTATTACTATTTAGAAATACAAAATCTGGGTATGACACCTAACATGGTAGATTTCCTAAACTCACTCTGAAGTTTTGTAGAATACTCTTAGTGAAACTACAAATATAAATAAATTAGTTTGGCATGGGAGAATTAAATTGCTGTCTCTTGATTTTCCTGTTACTAATTACATGTGTGGTTAACTTTCTTGAGTACCCACTCTGAGGTGATAAAGGTGTATTGTAAGCTTTTTATGAAACATGTTACTGTGAAAAAGGCAATTCAAAATGAGGCCTTGGAAAGACACCAATAGATGAAAAGATATCCTATCTTCATGGATTGGAAGATTTAATATTGTTAATTCAGTGCAATTCCTATCAAAATCCCAATGAAGTTTTATACAGAAATAGAGAAATCCATCCTAAAATTCATACAGAATCTTTCAGCAGACCCTAAATATTCAACACAATCTTAAAAAAGAACAACAGGCTGAATGCAATGGCTCATGCCTGTAATCCCAAACTTTGGGAGGCTGAGGTAGGAGAATTGCTGAAGCCCAGGAGTTCAAGATCAGCCTAGGCAACATAACAAGACTGCATCTCTACAAAAAAGTAGCCAGACATGGTGGTACATGCCTGTAGTCTTAGCTACTCAAGAGGCTGAGGAGGGTTGATCCCTTCAGCCCGGGAAGTAGATGCTGTGGTAAGCTGTGATTGTGCCAGCCTGGGTAACAAAGTGAACCTTGACTTTAAAAAAAAGAACAAAGTTGAAAGTGTCACATTTCATGGTTTCAAAGTTTAGTACAAAACTACAGTATTCAGAACAATTTGTTACTGGCATAAAGACAGACGTAGAGGCCAATGGAATAAAATAGCCCAGAAATAAACCATTACACATATGGTCAAATGATTTTCAACAAGGGTATGAAAATCATTTAATGGGGGAAAAAACGATCTTTTCAGCAGATGGTGTTGGAGAAACTAGGTATCCACATGCAAAAGAATGAGGTTGAACTCTTATCTTACATCATTTGCAAAAATTAACTCAAAATGGATCAAAGACCTAAAACTATAAAACTCTTAGAACATTCGGAAAAAGCTTCATAACACTGGATTTGGCAGTGGTTTCTTGGATATAACACCAAAAACCACAACAAGGATGACTATTGAGAACGTTGTACTAAGTGAAATAAGAAGAAAAATGCTACATGATTCCACTTCTGTGAAGCACTTAGATTAGTCAAATTCATACCAGGAGTGAATGGTGTAAGTGGCTGGAGATATAGGAGATAAGAGAAATTATTGTTTGGGTATAGAGTTTCGGTTTTTTCAAGATGAAAATAGTTCTAGGGCAGGCGCGGTGGGTCAGCCTATAACCTCAGCACTTTGGGAAGCTGAGGCAAGAGGATACCTGAGCCCTGGGGATTTGATACCAGCCTGGGCAACTTGGTGAGAACTCATCTACAGTAAATCACAAAACTAGCCAGGCATGGTGGCGTGAGTCTGTAGTACCAGCTCCTTGGAAGGCTGAAGCAGAAGGATCACCTAAGCCCAGCAGGTCAGGGCTGCGGTGGCCATGAACGTGCCACTGCACTCCAGCTTGGACGACAAGAGAGACTCCAACTCAAAAAAGAAAATAGTTCTAGAGATAATGGTGGTGGTGATGGTTCTGCAACATTGTGGTTACTTAGTGCACTTAAAATGATTAAGATAGTAAACTTTATGTGTATTTTTCACAATATAAACATTGTTTTTATTTTTTAATTTTTTAATTTTTTTTTTTTTTTTGAGTTGGAGTCTCACTCAGTCACCTAGACTGGAGTGCAGTGGCCGCTCGCAGTCACCGCAGCCTCGACCTGCTAGGCTCCAGCGATCCTTCCACCTCAGCCTTCCAAGTAGCTGGAACTACAGACACGCACTACCACGCCTGGCTAATTTGTTTGATTTATTGTAGAGATGAGGTCTCGCCAAGTTGCCCAGGCGGGTCTCGAACCCGCGGGCTCAGGCAATTCACTCAACTCAGCCTCCCAAAGCTCGGGATTACAGACTGAGCCACCGAGCCTGGCCTGTTTTTAAATGTTTAAAATATTAGGCCTAGAAATTGATTTTTTTTTTTTGACGGGAAACCTAACTGATTTCTATTATTTCAGATTCAAGAGGGATTATATGATTTTAAATATAAAACTTAAGACTTGTTTTCTTTCATCATGGAGAATCTCTTATGTATCTGTCTTTTTATTCTTTTAGACTTTATAGGCCATTTTATCTTCAGCTGACCAATATGCCTTTTATAAATTATTCTATTCAGAAGCCCTGCAGTCCATTTGATGTAGATAAGCCATCAAACATCCAAAAACAAACTCAGGTTAAACTAAGGTTGGTTTGAATCTTTACTTTTAGAATGAATATTGTTCAGAATATCATCTCAAATACTTTTTTTTTTAAACAAACATTTGATGTGGTTTTTTTTATGCCATGGTGATAATGTGTGTTTCTATTTTGATTACTTTTCTCCCTGTATGTTTTTAATTCCTATGCTAGATTTGAAGTCTGACTCTTATGTTTTAAGTGTGTCATATTTAGGCACTTTAGATGGGTTGGGGGGCCCTAAAATATTTGTAAATAATGAAAATGTGTTGTTTCTCTTGAATGATATGAAATATTCTCTAGAATATTCATTAAATCCTAAATTTGCTTCTTAATTTCTTTTTTAAAAATGGTTAAAAGTATTTGCTGATCCAAGTCTGTGCAAATTATGGCAAATTCTGTGTATGAGAGGTTAAGACAATAAATTTTAAAAATTATTTGTTAGGTTCAGCAGTTCTTTTACTATGTATTTCTCTTGTCAGACTCCAAACGGATGGTGATAAATATGGTGGAACCCCCATTCAACTCCAATTGAAAGAGAAGAAAAAAAAAGGATATTGTGAATGTTGCTTGCAGAAATATGAAGATCTTGAAACTGTAAATGTGATTTTGTGTTAGAGGATTGATGTTTTAGAAACTCTTAATATTTGCCTTTTATATATTAATTTATTTTTCTGCTTGTGGTTTTCAACTTGATTAATTATATGTAGTGTATATTTCTTTTTGGTAGAAATATCTTAAATTCAACAAATATTTATTGAGCACCTACTACATACTGATCATTACTGTAGTATTGAACAAGAGAGATCAATTTCCTACCCTTGTGAAAATTACATTCTGTGGGATGTGAGTGAGGGGATAGAAGAAGGTAACCACAGAATTAAAAATAAATAAATATATAGAGGGAATATTTATTTTAATAAATTATTAATGCTATGAAGAAACAAAACAGAAATGAGGTTATTGCTATTTAGACTTGGCAAGGCAAGGAAGACCTAACTGAAAAGGGGGGCATATGAGTATTTGAAAGATGGGACCAAGAGGATTTGCCAGTGGATTTGGATGTTGCAAGTAAGAGACCGTGATGAGTCATGGATTACTACATTGTTCTGGGCTTGAGCCATTAAGAAATGGGATTCCTATTTACTAATAAGAAGATAAGAGCTGAAGAAAGTGATACTTATTTGAGGTAGCAGAAAGAAATGGAAGTGTTGGAAGGGCGTATGGGATGAAGGTCACGTTTTAATGATGATAACTATAATAGTTTATAAGCTGATAAAATAGAGTAAGGGGTGTAAGGGCTTTGGATTCAGGTTGCCCGAGATTAAATGCTGATTTCTCATCTGTGTTACTTCGGACACTGCCTGGCACATAATAAATGCTTATTAATGTTAGCTGTTAGTTATTAATTGTTAATGTTTTAAGTAATGGATAGATGTGTTTTGGTGTTTGGTTTGATTTTGGTAGCAGATGGTGGGAAAGTTAAGGAGGAAGAATAATACTTCAAGGTATTTGTCTTCAGACTCTAAACCGAAGTTTGTTTTATAAGCCAAAATATAGTAACTAGTGTTTTCTGTCAGTTATGTTTCATTATGTAATAAAAGAGAAAAACAGTTAAAAATTGCTCAATCAGAGGCTTTTAAGTATCTTGAAAATATTTTCTCTTCCCAAAAGTTATGTTGAAAATTGAAATTACAGATTGGTCCTGAAATTTTACTTTGCTCTTATAGAATAATCTAGAATGGATGCTTTCATTGATATTAGTTTATAGTCTTAATTTGGTGCTCAGAAAATGTCATGACTAAAAAAACAAAAAAAATTGGCCACTCATTGCCACAAAGAAGGAAAATTAGTGAAGGTAAATACTGGGATTGAAATTTAAGATCTCGTTTTTACAGTTTTTCATATATTTTTCTTAGTTAAGAATAAAGAAAATTCTCGTTTTTTGCATCTTAGAATTTTGTAGTGATTCAGTTCTAGCTATATCAAGGGATTAATTTAACAAATATAAACAACAAACAAGGCAGATATTCCCAACCTTTTATATCTTATGGTGTGGCAGAGAAGATAGGTATAAAATATGTATTTGCAAGTGTGATGATTGTCACAAAAGTGAATTTAAAGTGCAGTGGTAGTAGTGAGTTTATTTAACCTAGAATGAGCCACATAGAATGCCCAACTGTGAGAAAGTGACTTTTAATCAAGAATGAGTAAGAAGATCTAAATGGAGATAGAAGGGAACTACACAAAAATATTGAGATTTTGTTTTTCTTTCCCAGAATGTGAATGAACTGAATCTGAACTTACAAATGTGGTGTTTCCTTTTATTCACTTTATTTTTATGTATTTATTTATTTTAGAGACAAAATTTTGTTCTGTCACTCACACTGGAGTGCAATGGCAGTCATGGCTCATTGCAGCCTCAACGTCCTAGGCTCAGTCTGTCCTCCACCTCAGCCTCCTGAATAAGCTGAGACTTCAGGCGAGCCCCACAGTACCTGCATAATTTTTTCTTAGTTTTTGTAGAGATGGTGTCTTGCTTTTTTGCCTAGGCTGGTCTTAAATTCCTGGCCTCAAGCAATCCTCCAACCTCAGCCTCTCAAAGTGCTAGGATTACAGGCATGCGCCCATCACTCCAAACCTGTTTTTTGTTTGTTTGTTTGTTTGTTTGTTTGTAGAAACAGGGCCTTACTTTTGCCCAGGCTGCTCTTGAACTCCTGGTCTGAAGCAATCCAAGGGTGCTGGGATTACAAGTGTGAGTCTCCGCATCCAGCCTGATGCTGCTTTCAGATTTTGATCATTTCTCGGATTTAAGATTGCTGAACATATATCATTTATATGTGTTGAATTTTGCAAATAAGAATACATATATATTCCAGGCTGCATTGGGTTTTTTGTGTGACCAGTGGAGAATTTAGTTTTTGAAATGCAATCAAATCGTCAATATTTAAAATTACATAAAACTGCGGAAATAGAAATGAGGTCCTCCATAGATACCTTGTTGATGTAAGCTTCCAGATACAATTTCCTGATTGGCTGACAGGCAAATGATAGAATTAGCTTAGAGGTTTCGCCTATTCTGAAGGAACTTTATTTCCTGTGAGTTTCATCCTAATATACGATGAACTTGTTTACTTTTATTTTTGACCACTCTTGAGATTGAGAATAACTTCTGTACTCTTTTATGAGCACGGGGTAATTGAAATCATTTGTTTGCTCATTCTCAAATGTGTTCTTCAATTATGAATTTTTTTTGTGTGCTTCATACATTTAATGTGGTTCATGTGTTTATTTAATCTACTAGATTCTTATAATTAATTTTTATTTCACTCATAAACCTAATTTACTTAGTGGTAATTGTGTAAAGGTGAAGTAATAGAGGAAAAGTATTTTCCAAAATGTTACTGTTGTATTTCTTCATCTTTATCTTCATTTTCTGATATAGCTCATTCTTTTCAGTTCCATTGTAATCACAAATTCATACTTTTCTCGCTGATAAATAGAAGACTGTAAAAACTAAAGTAATTTTACTAGTTTCTCAGAAGTTGCTTTTATTGTACTTCTTAACATCCCTTGACGTTTAGTAAAAGCTATTTTCTTTGGGGTAGTCATTGGAAAACTAATTTTAGGGTCATGAGCATGTTAGAAAACATGAACAAAAAGACATCTTTTGGTTTTAAAATGTAATTTTATGATATATGCTTTTTAAATTTTGTTTTAGCACCTTTTAAGTGAGCAACACAGAAACTTTGCACAGAGTAACCAGTACCAAGTTGTTGATGATGTTGTATCTAAGTTAGTTTTTGACTTTGTGGAATATGAAAAGGATACTCCTAAAAAGAAAAGGTAATTAGTTTTATCAAACTAAGCATTTAGTTCTATTAGAATATTAAACTATTTTATTAAACTAAAAATAAATCCAAAGTTTGCCATTTATAAGGAATATGTATTTTCAGGATGGTTAAAAATCAATAACTTCTTCCCTTCCCTTTTACCCCACTACCAAAAGTGTTTATCTTAGGTTACTTTTAGCCCCTTTGACATGATAGTTTAAAAGGAGTTGGCATACTTTTTCTATAAAGAGCCAGAGAGTTAAGATGTTAGGTTTTGTGAGTCGTAAGATCTCTGTTGCAGCTACTCAGCTTTGCTATTCTACAGTGGGTATGGCTGTGTTCCAGTACAGTTGTATTTAGAAAAATAGACTAGATTTTGCCCACAGTTTGTATAGTTTGTCAGTCCCTGGTCTAGAACCATAAAGTTTGCCATCTCAGACTAAAAAGGGTTATAGAACTTTTAAGAAACCTTCTACTGCTTGCCTTTGTTAAGTCATCTTTATACTAAATAATATCACTAAATATTTCTGCCTAAACCTTACTTGCTGAGAATATATACCAAAGGTGCTGACAGGACATTTAAGTGTGAACTCAATGTACAGTAACTGCACAGTGACACCTTTATCCTGATTAGATTATCCACATAAAGATAAAAAATGCTTTCATATGAATATATCCTAGAGTTTGTGATAGTTCTATAGGTATTTAGTCCTTATTTTTAGACTAATCTTAAGTCATAAAGATTAGAAAAGTGATACCAAGATATATATAGCCTCTGAAAATTAACTAGAAAGTTTTTTTTTTTTTAAATGTATCTAGGTAGAACAGTTCTTAAGTTTCATATTTCCATAACATTTAGAATGATATCATAATATATGAATTACGGGTTAATAATACAGATTTGAAGAGGAGGCATATTTCCAACTGTTAAAATATGTGTGCAGCTGTAAGAACTTAACATTCCCTAAAAAGTCAGTCTGCAGCAAAATTCTAGACTAGTAATTTATAAGCTGGTTATTCCTTAATTATCTTATTTTTATCCATAGTATTTTTACCTATGTGGGTAATTCTCCTAAACACTTCTTGAATTGAAAGGAGAGAGCCATAGTAGACTAGTGTTTTTATGTTTTTGTCATCCATTTATTCAGAGGTAATTGCAAGCAAATGTATGAACAAAATAAATATAAAATGAACCATTTTGGTTGAAGGGGCAGGAAAAATTGTATATTCTCAGCTATCTGTGATATACGGAACATAGAACTTAACTAGTGAACTGTTAACCTTTCCTCTGTGGCATATAGAACATAAAACTTAACTAGTGACCTTTCCTCTGTTTGTATATAATTTAAGTTTGTTTAATACAAACTGGCATCCTAGGAATATCAAGATGCTCCATGAAGAAAGAATTTTAAGTCAAATATGTGTGCAAGATTTAAGAATTATTATTTTGCCACCTTTAAAAGTATAAAGATACTGATTTCTAGCTCACTTTGATGTTAAATATTAAGTGTATGTTTCTGCCTTAGGCTTTTCAATAAATACTTATGAAAACAGTATTATGGACAAGTCCACATACTTTTACTATTATCTTTCTTTGGTTTACATTATTAAAGTATGTTTTAAATACCAAATTCAGAATATTGCTTATTTCTGGGAGGGAGGAGAATATGGATAAGAACAGAGGTACACTAGAGTTTTCCGCTATATCTGTAAAGTTTTATTACTTTAAAAATATCTAAAGTAAATTTGGCAAAATGTTAGAATTTCTGTATTTTTGTAATATTTTATAAGTTAGATGGGCTTCTTAAAATTTTTTTAAATATTTACTAATTTTTAACTACTCAGGAATTTGTTTTCTTGTTTGTTTTTCATTCCCAGAATTCTTTGTTGTAAAGGAATTTTTTTTTTTTTATTTCTTCTATAAAGAATAAAATACAGCGTTGGATCCCTTTCTCCTGTTTCTTCTGCAAATGTCCTGAAAAAGACTGAATCAAAAGAAGAACTAGAATTGCAGCATATTTCTCAGAAGGACTTCAGGGAAAATAATGTTCAGGTGGTGGAACAGAATTTCCTGTATAAAGAGACCCAGGAACCTGAACAAAAGTTTATGTTTATTTCAGAGCCCATTGCCTACCCTTCAAATGAATTGAGAGGACTTAATGAGAAAATGGTTGATAAAGGCTGTATGTTAAATCCAGCTGAAAATGACATAAAACAGAATTTCACACAGCTACCTCCACATAAAAATAAACAGGACTACATTCCTGACATTTCTGAACATAAATTAATTATAAGTAAAAATGACTTAGAAGAACCAAGGATAGATGAATGTCCATGTAGGCTACACACCTCTATACATGCTTCTAATTCCAATATGGATAATAGTGCATCTCAACCAAAACAAAAGTCAGATACTATGCTTTTTCCAGCAAAGGATCTGAAGGAAAAGGACCTTCATTCAATATTTGGTCATGATTCTGGTTTGATAACAATAAACAGTTC
>CAUYQG010204810.1:0-12573 GCA_963574415.1 Tarsius wallacei | reverse complement strand
TATATCTGAAAAGGCCTTGTCAATGTGGCACCATTAAAAGGAGGACCAACCTTGGACACAGATTACATATAAAAAACAGTCACTATGATACGAATCGCAGGTGAGTGCCATCTCTGGGACTCATGATAGTGTACAGTGAGTCACTATAGCATAGACCACACAGAAGGGCCAGTTAATAGGAGGAGGGACAATCACAGAGGTATACAACACAGTAGGCCTGTTGCTGGGGCATGCCTCACAAAAAAGGCTAGTCACTGGGCACTTAACACAGAAGAGAGGCAGTCACAGGAGCACCCTTAACAGAGGATATCACTTACTGAGGCTGCCATCACAAAGGAGGACCAAAAAGGGAAACACCCCTCACATAGAAATACTAGTCGCTGGGACACACATCAATGGAAGGCTAGTCACAGTGGCAATCATAACAAAGGAAGGCCATTCACTGGGACACTAATTACAACACAAAAAGAGCCAGTCACTGGAACATACCTATTGAGTGGAGCCATACACCACAGAACTTATGATAGGAGTGGTCGAGACTTTAAGTCACCCAATATTGAGGAGGGATATTTACTTGGGCTCATGCCACACAAAGCAGTCAGTCACTGGGGCACTAATCCCAGAGAAGAACCACTCATTGCAGAACCCATCACAGAGGCATACCATTTAAGGACCAGTCCCTGGGGAAGCCATCACTTCAGAACACTACTTACTGGGACAGTAATCACAAGGGAAGGTCAGTCACTGAGATAAACATCACAGAGGAGAGTCAGAAACTGAATTGCCCTTCACAGAAGAGATTGGTATCATAGTGACAGGCCCTTATATGTGATCTGTGTCCCAAGATTGACCCTTCTTCTAATGGGTGTCACATTGAGAAGGCCTACTCAGATATAGTTGTCTCACTGACTGGTCCTATTCTGATGTGTGCATAAGTGACTTGGTCTTCTCTGTCATGGTTGCCCAAGTGATGTTGTCTCAATGACAGCCTTTCTCCATAATGAGTTTCATCCACTAAAGGGTGAGAGATTAGTGGGGGCAGAATCACTGAAAACAGCCAGTTACTGAGGCAACTATAACATATGAGGGACAGTCACTTAAGCACCTGTCCCACAAAAGAAGAAATCACTAAGTCAGCATCCAAGAACAGTGCAAGATAATTGAGAACTCATTAGTAGGAGGCCCAGTCACTAAACACTGATCACATTCATGGCGACGCTAACAAATATGAAGGCCAGTCACCCTGACAACAATCACAGAGGATTTACAATCCCTGACACCCATCCCACAGGAAGGCCAATCAATTAGGTGCTCATTCCTGTGTAGTCACAGTCACTTGGGCACCAATTAGGAGGAAGGCAAGTAACTAGGGTACCATCAAGAGGAGGGCCACACACTGAGGCACCAATCACAGAAGAGGGGATATAGTCACTGAGACACTTATTGCAGAGGAGTGCCAGTCACTGGGGACCCCATCACGAAAAAGGGCCAGTCACTGGGACATATATCAGGAAGGAGAAATAGTCAAACTCCTAAAGAAGAGGGTTATTCACTGAAAGTTCATTATTGAGGAAAGTCACTCCTGGATCACTGATTAAAAAGGAGGGCCTGTCTTTGGGGTTTCAATCACAAAGGAGTTCTTTTCACTGGGGTAACTATTGGGAGGAGGATCATTCACTGGGACACCAATTACAGAGAAGATTCAGTCACAGAGACACTCATTACATGGGAGGGTCATTCCTGGGTGTACCAACTGGAAGAAGGTCAAGTCACTGGAGTACTGATCACAGAGGAGGAAGAATTTACTGAAGCAGCCATTCCGAGGATGCCCAGTCAATGAGGCATCCATCACCTTTGAAGATCAGTCACTGGGTCATGCATCACAGAGGATAGTGAATTACTGGAACACCCATGAGAAAAGAGGGCTATTCATGAAGGCACTCATTATTGAAAAGGATCAACCATTGGGTAACCTTTCAAAAAGGATAGAAAGTCACATGAGCACTGAACACTGAGGAGGAGATACACTACTGAGGAGTTAATAATATGGGACAACCATTATGGAGGGGGACCAGTCACTGGGACACCAATCACAGAAAAAGACTTGTTACTAGGGCACCAATCATAGAGCACAGTTAGTCACAGAGACATCACAGAAGATAGTCATTCACTTGGGCAACAATTACAGAATAGGACAATTTACTGGGGACCCCCATCATGGAGGAGCTTTCACAGCATAGCTCAATTTACTGAGACATACATTGATGAAGGGGCCAGCCAAATTGTCATTAATCCATGATAAGGTTGATTCACTGGTCATACATTAGGAAAAGGACCCATTACTGGGGCAACATTTTCAGAGGAGAGACACCCAAACCAGAGGAAGACAAATCACTGTGGCATCCATCCCAAAGAATTGTCAGTTACTGGGTCACTCAGTAAAAGGAGAGAAAGTTATTGAGGCACTGATCACAGAGGAGGTCAGTTGCTGAGATACCCCTCACAGAAGTAGTATATTCATTGTGGCACCCATTACAAACAACAGCTATTTACTAGGGCATCCATCACAGAGAAGGACCACTCACTGTGGAAACATCACAGTGGACAGTCAGTCATTGAGCAGTCCTCAAAGAGGACTATTACTGAGGCACCCATAAGAGATGAGGGGCAGAAACTGGGACAGCCATCAAAGAGGAGTTCTAGTAACTGTAGCACCCATCACAGAAGAGGACCACTAGTGCACCTATTATAATAGAAGCCTAAGCACTGGGACAACTATTACACAAGAAGGCCATTCACTGGAGCACCCATAACCGAGGAAGCCCATTCATTGTGTCACCCATCAGAGAGAAGGGTAGTCACTGGAGCATCAATTACTGAAGAGATCCAAGAACTAGGACACCAATCACAGAAAAATGTTCTTTTCTGGGGTACTAGTAACAGAGGAAGCCAAGTCACTTGGGCACCAATCACAGAGGTAGCCCTTATACTGTGTCCACATTCTGAAGTAGCATCAGAGACTGAAAGATCTATCACAAAGACCAAGTCACTGAGGTATCTTTCACAAAGTAGGGTCAATCAATGAGGCACCTAACACAAAGGTGGCCTTGTCACTGAGGACCCCTTAGAAGGAGAATCAATCATGGGGCATAGAGCCCATATAAAGGTTAGTCACTGAGTATAAATCACAGATTAGGATCAGTTACTGGAACTCTGATTACAAAGCAGAGCAGTCACTGGATAACCAATCACAAAAGAGGGGCAGTCAATGAGCCATCAAACATAGAGAAGGGACAGTGTCAGAGGTAACAAACAAAGCCAAAGGCCAGTTACTTAGGTAACCATCACAAGGATGGCAAGTCACTAGGCACTCAACACAGAAGAAGGCAGTGATTGCAACACTTTTAACAAAGGAGGATACTTGCTGGGATTGCCATCACAGAGGATGGCCAGTGATGGAGGCACCCCTCACAGAGGAGTGCTAGTTACTGGGACACACATCACACTGGAAAATTAGTCACTGTGACAACCATAATAAAGGAACATCTTTCACTGGGGCACCAATTCCATTAGAGTCAATACCTGGGACACCCATAACAAAGAAGGGTCAGTCACTGTAACATGCATCATACAGATGTGCTATTCACTGGAGAACTCATAATAGAAGAGGCCTTGTCCTGAGCACATTCATTATTGAGGCTCGCTATTTACTATGACTCTGATAACAAAGTAGGAGCAGAACTGGAATATTAATCCCAGAGAGATGTCAATCACTGTGGAAGCTATGACATAGGCCTGTCAGTTATGATGTACACATTATAGATGAGGGCCTGTCTCTGGTGCAACCGTCACAGAAGGACAATATTTACTAGGGCACCATTCATACACATGAGCCAATCACTGGGACAAACATCAAATACAAGAGACATAAATGGATGTATCCATTAAAGAGGAGGGCTACTAACTAGGTCATCCATACACAAAGGAAGATCAGTTAGTGGGACTCCATTACTGAGGACAAAAAGTCACTGAGTCGTCTATCACAGATTATGGTCAGTCACTGAAGCACCCATTCCACAGAACGGGGAATCACTTAGTCACCATCAAAGAGAAGAACAAAATATTTGGGAACCCATTAGTAGGATGAAAAGTCACTGAGCACCGATCACAGATGAGGCCAAGTAACAGGGGAGCCTATCAAATATAAATTCCAGTAACTTTGGCAAACATCACAGTAGATATACAATCACTGAGGCACCCACCTCTGAGGAAGGTCAGTCGCTTAGGCACCCATAACTACAGAGTTTCACTCACTGGGTCACCCATTAGGAGGAGGCCAAATCACTAGGACACCAATTACAAAGGAGTGACATTCATTGAGGTGCCCAATACATATGAGGGGCAGTCACTGAGTCAAACATCACAAAGGAGAGTGGGACATACATCATGAAGGAAAGTCAGTCACTTGAAATTCCATAATAGAAGAGGACTATTCATTAGGGAATCCATCATGGAACAGTCACTCACTGGGGCACTGATCACAAAGGAGGGCCAGTCACTGAGGCTGCAATCACATAAGAGGCCATTTCACTGAGCCACCCATTAGGAGGAGGGCTAGTCAAAGGGAAACTGATCATCGGGGTGGAGGTTCAGTCACAGTAGCACTCATTCCTGGGGAGGGCCAGTCATTGAGGTACCAACTAGAAGGGTTTCTTTTTTTTTTTCTTTTAATTGTTATCTTGAAATTGTGAGATACAATTCAAGGTTAGGTATACAAATGTTCATTGTGCAAGTATTCCTATTGATGAGGTGTGCCCCCCTTCCCCAGGTGGATATTGACTACCATCAATCCTAGTTCTCTCCCCCGACTCCCTCCCCACAGTTTCCTGCTACTTTCAATCCCTTTCCTACAGTAAAATGGTAGTTGTTCAAGGTTCACTTATGAGTGAGAACATGTGATACTAAGCTCTTTGTTTCTGTGAAATATCACTCAGTATTATCAGCTGTAATTCCATCCATGTTGCTGTGAAGTTCATGATTTTGTTATTTAAGGCTGTGTATTATTCCACTGTATATATGTACCACATTTTTTTATTCTCTTTTGATGGGCAGCATGGTTGATTCCATGTTCTTGCTATTGTGGATGATGCTGCGATAAGCATATGTGTGCAGGTATCTTTTATATAGAGTGACTTGAGTTCTTCTGGGTATATTCCCAGTAGGGGGATTGCAGGATCATATGGAAGGTCGATTTCTGGGAGTTTTAGGAATCATCACACTATTTTCCACAGAGGCTGTACTAGTTTACACTACCACTAACAGTGTAGAAGTGTCCAGTTTTTGCCACATCCTCACCAGCATCTGTTATTTTTTGAGTTATTGATGATGGCCATTCTGACTGGAGTTAGGTGGTATCTCAGTGTAGTTTTAATTTGCATCTCCTTCATTACAAGTGAGGCTGAACAATTTTTCTTGTGTCCATCGGCTGCTCATATGTCTTCTTTTGAGAGGTATCTATTCATATCTTTAGCCCACTTTGTAATGGGGATATTTGTTTTTTTCTTTTCTGCACATTTGAATTTCTTGTAGATCATTGATGTTAGGGCTTTGTCAGACATGGAGTTGGCAATTAATTTTCCCAGTCTGGGTCCTGTCTCCCTGCTCTCTTGATGGTTTCTTTGCCTTTGCAAAAGCTCGTCAGTTTAATGTGGTCCCACTTGTCTATCTTATCTCTTATGACCTGGGCACTTCAGGTTTTGATCAGCATTGGTTATCAGTTCTAACTTCCATAAGAGTGTCTCCTGTATTTTCTAAGGTTCTTACTGTTTAAGGTTATACATTTAGGTCAGTGATCCATTTAGAGTTAATTTTTGTGTATGGGGATAAGTAAGGGTCCTGTTTCAATCTTCTGCATGTGGTCAGCCAGTTTTCCAGCAACATTTACTGAATAGATTCTCCTCTCCCCAGTAGTGGGTGGCATAGGCTTGCAGAAGATGAGTTGATTGAGAAATTGAGGTTTTGCTTCTGGAATCTCAATTCATTCCATGGTCTATATGCCTGTTCTTGTACCAATACCAGGCTGTTTTGATTATTGTGACTTTATAGTGTAGTTTAAAGTCTGGAAGCGTGTTACATCCTGCATTGTTTTTTGTTTTTTCTTTATTTGGTGAGAATTGTTTTGTCTATTCTTGGTCATTTATATTTCCATATTAATTCCTGTATTGTTTTTTCTAGGAGTGAGAAGAATGTTGCTGATAATTTGATAGGTATTGCATTAAACCTGTAGATTGCCTTAGGTGAAATGGACATCTTAACAAAGTTGGTTCTTTCAATCCATGAGCATGGAATATTTGTCCACTTGTTTGTGTCATATTTGATTTCTTTGAGCAGTGTTTTGTAGTTTTTATTGTAAAGGTCTTTTACATCTTTTGTTAAGAAGATGCCAAGGTATTTCATTTTTTTGTGGCTATTGTAAATTGAATTGTGTTTTTTATTTGTGTTTATGCTTGTTTATTATTGGTGTATAGAAAAGGTGATTGTCTTTTGTACATTTATTTTATACCCGGAGACTTTGCCAAAATCCTTTATCAGCCAGGAGGTTTTTGGCAGATTCTCTTCGGTTTTCAAGGCATACAATCATGTCATCTGCAAAGAGAGATAACTTGACTTCCTTTTTTCCTATCTAGATACATCTGATCACCATCTCTTCTCTGATTGCTCTAGCCAGGACTTCCAAAACTATGTTAAACAGGAGGGGCAAGAGCAGGTATCCTTGTCTTGTTCCAGTTTTCAGTGGAAATGAATCCAATTTCTGTCTATTTAGGAGTATGCTGACTGAGGGTTTCTAGGAGATGGCTTTTACTATTTTGAGGTATGTCATGTATGCCTAGATGTTTGAGGGTTTTTATCAAGTTTTTTTATCAAAAGCTTTTTCTGCATCTAATGATACAATTATGTGGTTTTTGTTTTTACATCTGACGATGTATTCAATTACGTTTATGGTCTTTCATAAGTTGAATCATTCTTGCATCCCACGGATGAAGCCTACTTGGTCATTATGGATGATTTTGACATGTTTTGTTGAATCCCATTTGCTAGAATCTTGTTGAGAAATTTAGCATCTATGTTCATCAGAGATATTGGCCTGAAGTTCTTTCACTGATTGGTCTTTACTTGTCTTGGGTACCAATGTTATGTTAGTTTCACAAAACGATTTGGGGAGAGTGCAATCTTTCTCAATCCCCTGGAATATTTTCAATAGGACTGGTATCAGTTCCTCCTTGTATGTTTTGTAGAATTCACCTGGAAAGCCATCTGGTCCAGAAATTTTGTTTGTTTGTTTGTAGTTTTCTTATGACATAATTGATTTCCTAGATTGTTATTGGTCTATTTAGTGTCTCAGTGTCTTCTTGCTTTGTCCTAGAGAGGTTGTCTGATGTCAGAAAATCCTCTATTTCCTTTAGGTTTTGAAGTTTGTTTCATACAATTGTACATAGTAGTCTCTGATAATCTTTCATATTTCTTCTGGGTCAGTTGTGACTTCATCTGTTGTTTCTGATTGAGTTAATTTAGGCTTATACTCTCTTTTTCTTCATCAGTCTAGCTAGGGGAACTTCTAACTTGTTTATCCTTTCAAAGAACAAGATTTTTGTTTCATTTATTTTTTGTATTATCTTTTGGTCTTCAATGTCCTGGTTTTGGGCTTTTATTTTGGTGATCTGATTGTTCTGATGAAGTTAGGGTTTTGGCGGTCTTGCATTTTGACCTCCCTTAGGTGACTTGTCAGACTGTTGACTTGTAATTTTTCCATTTTCTTCATGTGTATTTGTAATGATATGAATTTCCCTCTTACTACTGCTTTCAAGGCATGCCAGAGGTTTTGGTAAGATGTTTCCTCATTTTCATTTCTTTCCAGGTACATTTTAATCTCTGTTTTGACTTCATCATTGGCCCAGGAGTTGCTTAGCATCATACTGTTTAGTGTCCATGTCTTTGTGGGTTTTGGAGTAACTTTGTTGGTGTTGATATTTATTTTTATTCCATTGTGGTCTGAGAAAGTACATGTGAAAATTTCAGTCTCATAAAATTTGCTTATGTTTCATTTATGGCCAATGATGTGGTTGATCTTGTAGTGTGTTTCATGAGGTGAAGTGTAGAATATATATTCTGCAGTCATTGGGTGGAGTGTTCTGTAGATATCAATTAGATCCACTCGTTCAGTTAGATCCACTTGCTCATTGAGGTTCCGTATCTCCTTGCTGATTTTTTGTCTTGATGATCTGTCCAGGGTTGTGAGTTGGGTATTAAAGTTGCCAGCTATGATAGTGTTGGAGTCAATATTGTTTTTTAGTTTACCTAGAAGCTGCTTAATGAACGTTAGTGCTCCTATGTTGGGTGCATATATGTTTAGGATGGATTTTCTTGTTGATGGATTGAATATTTTATCATTATAGAGCGACCTTCTTCATCTTCTTTAATTTTTTTATAGCTTAAAGTGTATTTTGTCTGAGATTAAAATTGCAACTTCACCTTTCTTTTGTGTTCCATTTGCCTAAAATTTTGCTTCCCATCCTTTTACTTTGAGTCTGTTAATGTCTTTTCTGGTGACATGAGTCTCTTGGAGACCATATATTGTTTCTTGATATTTTATACATTGTGCCATTATATGCTTTTACAGTGGTGCATATAGTCCATTCACATTCTGCTAATTATTGAAATGTGAATGTTTATCCCTGTCATGGGTTTCTTATAGAGGTGTTGTTGATCCTGTTTGCTTGTTTGCTTGTTGTGTTTTGTTTTGTTTTGTTTTGTTTTGGAGGTGATTTGTGTGTTTTCAATCTTTTTTCTGCACTCTTCTGAAGAATGTTGCTGTTCTTTTTTTCCTTTATTCTGTTTTTAATACTTTCTTAAGTGTTTCTTATAAGGCTGGTCTAGAGGCCACATAAGTACTCAGGGATTGATAGTCTGGGAAATATTTTAATTCTCCCTCACAAATAAAGTCTAGTTTTGCTGGATCGGTTATTCTGGGTTGAAATAGATTATCTTTGAGGGCTTTGAAGATTGTGCTCTAAGCTGTCCTGGCCTGAAGGGTTTCTGGAGATAAATCTGCTGTTCTTATAATTGGTATTCCTAGTAGGTAGTTTGACCTGTATCTCCTGCTGCCTTTAGAAATTTTTCTTTTAGCCTCACTTTATTTAAGTGAATTATTAGTGTCTGGGAGTTGGTGTTCTCATTTGTTGTCTTACAGGAATTCTCTGAGTCTCTTGTGCTTGAATTTTATGTCACTGATGAGATGAGGGATGTTTTCTTGAATAATTTCATGGAATGTTTGTTCCAGGATTGTATCTGTCCCTTTTTCTGCCTCAGAAAGTCCAATTTCTCTTAGATTTGGTCTCTTGAAGTAATTGGTCATCTCTTGAAGATCTTATTCTGTCTTTTCAAGCTTATTTTTAATGGTTTGGACAGTTTGGATTAATTATGTATTTTGTTCCTCAAGCTCTAAGATTCTTTCTTCTGCTTGTTTAATTCTGCTTTCCATGTTTATTAGTTTGTTATGTATTTCAATTACAGTATTCTTTACTGTTGTTATCTCTGTTATCAGCTCATTCTTATTTTTCTCTTGTCTCTCCTCAATTATTTTTATTATCTCTATTACTGTGCTATGTCTGGGTTTGTAGTATGTGATCAGTCATTCTGGGACTCTTCATTGTTTGCATTCTGAAGACTGTTTTCTCAGTGGCTGGTCTCCCAGTGTTCTGTGTGAGACCTAAATTTTTCTTTTCTTTTTTTTTTCCATTTTTTAGATTGCCCTCCTCACTTTTTCCTTTTTTTCCTTTCTTAATTTTGTTGTTCAAGGGTGGCAGGGTTGCTTTTACTTTGTTTGCTTGTTATCCTATGCTTTCCTGTGTGAAACCTCTAGCTTTGTTTACTTCTGAAGCTTGACTGTAGGTTGAAAATTGTTCTATTTTTTGCAGTTTTGAGATCAAATTGGGGGGGATTTTGTGATTCAAAATCTTCCTGTGGATCACAATATACACTGACAGGTGTAAGAATACCCTAGAACCTATTGCCCTCTTTCTGGCAATCTGTCCATGCAGTGGGAGGATATATTAACTCACTGAAAGCAAAATGAGGTAAGAAAAAGAAAAGGAATGGAACAGGGAAGAGGAAGAAGAGGCAGGTGGAGAGTGAGAAGAATAAGAGGGAGAAACAGACAAGCATACCAACCAATAAATGAAAAGGGACACAAAGACAGAAAAGAGTAAGAAACAAACAAACAAACAAAAACAAAGAAAAAAACCAAAAGCAGACACAAGCCAATTAACCCTCTTACTGATATTATTCTTTTACACAAGCATGAAGTCCAAACACTAAAAAAAATCAGTAAACTAACAGAGGCAAAGCTAGTATGAAATACTATCACTAGCAGTAAGAAACAAAAAAAGGAGAAAAAGCAAAAATGATAAAAGCATATAAACATACAAACAATAGAAACAGAACAAATGAAAATAAGGGAACCAAGTCTCTAAGTCCAATGCCCTTTCAGCTCTCATCTGTAGTTCTCATTGTAGTCTCATTGTCATCTGGTAGGGTTATTCACTGCCCCAGGTCAGCTGCAGGGGGAAGTTTGATGAGATCAAAGCTCAGTCAGCTTGCTGCCTGAGAAGTCTGCTATTCAAATCTCACCTGTGTCCTATCTAGCATAGGGGAGAGTTTTTGGTCTCTCCCAGTTTGATTTTATTACCTTAGATCTCAAACTGGAAGCGGCCAGAGCTAGGAAGAGCCAGTGTGATGGGTGGGTCAATGCAGTCTCTGTGTGGTCTCAGATAGCTAGCTGTTATCTGATCCAACTGCTCGACTGAACAAGGGGAGGCAGAGTGAGGGCCTGCCAGGAGCTGCAGGTTGGTGTGACAGTGGGTGGGTCAGGCTGGGTGGAGTTGTGTAGCATTCATGGGGGTCTGGACCTCCTGGGCCAGAAATTGTGGGCGGCCTTGGGCAGGGGGAGGTAGCAGCCACAGGAAGGAGCAAACAACAGTGGTGGCCTCTTCAGCAGCATGATGCTCTGAAAGAACTCCACAGCCAGGACTCTCGAGCCAGTACAGGCAGGGCAATGACTTCAGAAGGGAGCAGCAGTGGTGGCAATGGAGCCAGCAGTGTAGTGCGTGAAACTAAGAACCTCCAGCCAACAGGCCAATGTGGTCAGTGATGGCAGGGGTGGTGGCAGTGGCAGCATCTGTAGTGAACAGAGTTGTGTGCAGGGCCATTTTCTGACAGCCCCGAGACCTGCGTGACTGGTAAAAGAGAAGGCTGGCAATGGTGGGTGGAAAAGGTACCAGGCCAATTAGAAGAATTTCTAGTCACTGGAGCTCAGATTAGGAAGGAGACCCAGTCACTGGGGAAGCCATCACATATTAGGGATCATCACTGGGACATGTATCACAGAGGAGAGTGAATTACAGGAGCACACATAGTAGAAGACAGCTATTCACTAATGCACTTATGAAAGAGGGGGAGTCATTGGGTCACCTTTCACAAAGAAGGACAGTCAAATGAGCACCAAGGATGAGGATCAGTCACTATGGACCCATCCCTGAAGTGTTAAAATCATGGGGCAAGCATTATAGAGGAGTATCAGTCACTGGGGCACTCAGCTTAGAAAAGCCTACTTATTGGGGTACCCATTACAGAGAAGAGACCATTCACTGAGCCAATCATCATAGAGGAAAGTCAGTACTCAGGAACAAATTACTGAGGAAGGCAAGTCAATTGGGTCACCAACCACTGAGGAGGAACAGTCACTGGAGCATTATCACAACAGAGAGCAATACACCCAAGAGAAGGGCCATCCAAGATGACAGTGATTTAATGGCCATGCATTAAGAGGAGTTTTCCTAATCTGTGTTCAGATTAGGAAAACTCAATGAGGCACCCATATAGTGGAGGGCAAATCACTAAAGGATCAATCCCAAAAGAGTGTCAGTAATTGGGTCACTGAGTAGGACTAGGACAAGTCATTGAGGTACTGGTCACAGAGGAGGACAGTCACTGTGGTACCCATCAAAGAATAAGTATATTCACTGGGGCACTCATCAAGAGGATGGTATTCACTGGGGCACCCAAAACAGTGACTGGCTCTCCTTTGAGATATGTGCCTCAGTGAGAGTCAATATTATGTGATGAGTGCTCAGTGTCTGGTTCTCCACTGGGATGGTGCCCCAGTAACTGGCCCTCATCTGTGATGGGTGCCCAGTAAATAACCATCCTCTGTTTTGGGTGCCCCAGTGAATACCATCCTCTTGATGAGTGCCCCAGTGAATATACTTATTCTTTGATGGGTACCTCAGTGACTGTCCTCCTCTGTGACCAGTCCCTCAATGACTCACCCAAGTCCTACTCAGTGACCCAATTACTGACACTCTTTTGGGATTGATCCTTTAGTGATTTGCCCTCCACTATATGGGTGCCTCATTGAGTTTTCCCAATCTGTGTTCAACATTCCCTCCTCTTAATGCATGGCCATGAAATCACTGTCATCTTGGATGGCCCTTCTCTTGGGCGTATTGCTTTCTGTTG
>CAUYQG010204807.1:0-12526 GCA_963574415.1 Tarsius wallacei | reverse complement strand
GCCCAAGAATACTTTTTTTTTTTTTTGAGTTGGAGTCTCACTGTTGCCCAGACTGGAGTGCAGTGGCCGCTCCCGGCCACCGCAGCCTCGACCTGCTGGGCTCCGGCGATCCTTCCGCCTCAGCCTTCCAAGTAGCCAGAATTACAGGCGCGTGCTACCACGCCCAGCTGATTTGTTAAAATTTATTGTAGAGATGAGGTCTCGCCAAGTTGCCCAGGCGGGTCTCGAACCCTCAGGCTCAGGCAATCCACTCACCTCAGCCTCCCAACGGCGCAGGTCAACTGATTTTTATCAAAAGATAAGCTTCTGTTTTCTAAGCTCTTAATCTCACAATATCCAATTTTAGTGTTTATATTCAAAATACTAAATAAATCGTAATTGTTTAATATTAACACATAAAAGAGTAATTTAATCCTTACTCAGGCAAGGGAGAAATACAAATATAAGTGCAGACTTTCAGCAAACATGCAAGAGACAGTTATTATTGTGTGTGGGAGGGAACGGGGGTGAAGTTTAGTTTAATTACTTTCTTTATTTATTTGTTTTTGAATAGGAGTCTCACTCTGTCACCCAGACTGGAGTGTAGTGGCACACTCACAGCCACCACAGCCTCAACCTGCTGGGCTCAGGCGATCCTTCTGCCTCAGTCTTCCAAGTAGCTGGAACTACAGGCATGCGCCACCCTGCCCGCCTAATTTTTTGATTTATTGTAGAGATGAGGTCTCACCAAGTTGCCCAGGCTGGTCTCAAACCTGTGGGCTCAGGCAATCCTCTCACCTCGGCCTCCCAAAGTGCTGGGATTATAGGCGTGAGCCACTGCACCTGGCCTAGTTTAATTTAAATGAAGCAATATTTTGATAGAATCAAAGTAAAGCAGGACTGTGAGTAAAGTAGTCAGCATCAGGCCTGAGCTGAGAAGCAGACTCAGATTCTGTCTTCTTGAAACTAGAGTCCTCATAAATATTAACAGATATGCCTGAAGACCCTTATTGAAACTCTGGACTTGCTTGGAAATAAAGTCTGAGTTTCTATGTCAAAGTCATAGTCAAAGTCAAAGTCAGCCGAGTCACACAGCTTAGATAACTCAGACAATAGTAGTGTTAAAAAGAAACAAACATCAAATTAAATTTAACAGGGTTTATTTGACCAAAGAATGAATTGGGCAGTCTCCCTAACCAGCATAGGTTAGATAGTCTCTGCCACAGTTGCATGGTAGAAGAAGGTTTATGGACAGAAAAAGGGAAGTGCTATACAAAAAGAAAATGAGGTACAGAAACAGTTGTGTTGATAGTGAAAGCAAGCTAGCATATTTGTCTCTCAAACGAGGACACAGGAAGACGTAATCTGACTTAGTTGAAAAAAACAAATCTGATTTAAAATATTTAAAGTGTAAATTGCCTAGAAATATCGAATGTGCTAAAAGCCAAGTATATCTGTGAAGAATCAGTGTTGAAAATACAGTTAGTCAGATTCTTAGAAATAAGGATCCTGGAGATGCCAGGGATGGAACTCGAGATCTCATACACGCAAAGCATGTGCTCTACCACTGAGCTACATCCCCACTAAAAGAGTGTCATCTTAGCACGAAAATGTTTTTCTTTATGTATGATGTATTTGACCAAATTTCCCTAAAATGTACTTTGTATAGGTTGTCCTGCAAGAATTGTATGAATTTTACAGGAACTGAATGTCAGAAAGATTTATGTAAATCAATGTCATTAAAGCCTTTATATTAACTGGAAACTGACCAGGCCCAGCACAGAACAAGTGGTTGCAAAACTGGCTTTTATCCAAACAGGACTATACAAATAAGTCATTCAGATCAAGAGTCATTTGGAATGGCTAGTATCAGAAAAATTAGAATCCTCAATGGTTACAGCAAACCACTGGGAAATTTCCTGATATGCATATAATACAAAATCTAACTGTAAACAGGAGCCAATTCAGCTGGGTAAAGGACTGGGATAGATTCATCTTATAAGTCGTACCCATTAGATATACATTGGCTGTGGATAATTGGGTTTGGGATTACCCACAGTCAATGTATGTCTAACCCTCAGCCTGGTCTAAGAAGAAAATCCCACTCAGTAACTTGGATAAGTAACTCTGTATCCTGGAGAATAAAAAATTTAAGAGAGTTGCTGAAGATTCAAATATAAATCATGGTTATAAATCTTTAGAAATAGATTTTAGTGTAAGGCAGTGGATCTCAAAGTGTGACCTTCAGTTCAGCAGGATAAAGTAATTTGATATATTAGACCTACATTTTTATAGCTATATATTAAATATCAATATTTAAATGTGTGAGGAAAGTCTAAGTTTTAAAATTTAGATTTTTTAATATCCTATGAAAATAGTATGTGACTTTTCTTTTTTCTTTCTTTTTTATTTAGAGACAGAGCCTAGCTCTGTCACCCAGGATGGAGTACAGTTACACCATCATAGGTCATTGCAGCCTTCAACTCCTAGGCTCAAGGGATCCTCCCACCTCAGGCTCCCAAAATGCTGGGATTACAGGCATGAGCCATCATGTCTGACTCTATATGCCTATTGTTAAATATTAATTTTTTAAAATTAATTGTATATTAGACAAAGTACAAATAGCAGGAGATATTTCATTTGATACTTGAAAGCTTTTGGACATTAATGAAGCTTTCTATTAGCCATATCAACAGAAGGAAAGAGGAAAATAAAATAGGTAAAAACAGTTTGGACCTCCAGTTTCAGATTCTGCATGTAGGGAGCTTGGAAGTCACCACTCTATCCTAATAACAAGTAAAAAGCTGAAGGAACTGAAAAACCAACAACTCTTCTGATCTATAAAAGAAGAGAGCTCACAGGGCAAACTGCTGCCTCCAGAATTGAAGAGACAGAGGTAGACATAGAGAATCACAACATACTGGAGCAGAAACTTCTGTGAGAAAAATTGCATAGGTAGGAAAACCTGAACTCTAACCGATGAGTTGCTGGAGTCTAGGTATGGAAATCTGAGAGTGAAAAAGTCCAGAAGGACCCAGTTACAGCAAGGACCCCACGATTTTTGGTGTTTTACTTCCAGGAGCTTGACTGGGTTCTCACTGTAAATGTCAGAGGAAAATTCCCTTATGCTACCACAGGAGAGGGGGAAATGAACCATTATGAATACATCTGCCTTCAGAAGAAACTAGTTAATCAGATCCTAACCTGCTGGGGTTTTATCAGATCCTAACTGACCTGAAAGAAGGAAAATACCCAATCTCAGACAGTTCTATCCTTCCATGTGGTAGAAGGGAAATACCCAACTCCAGCTTCCTCTAGCCATCCTGCCCACCTGAGGGGGTTGGAGGAGGACTGAGAAACACTTGCATGAGTCCCAGTACAGAGGCACTGGCTTACTAAAAGACTGAAACCCAATTACAGGACTGCAGGACACATCCTTTCCCCCTGCATCTTGCCACCACATTAGTAAAGGCCTATTTACAGCAGTTCTTTTTGCCCAGTGTATCGTGTTGGGTGATTAAAAAAAAAAAAATTACAAAGTACACTAAAAGACAAAAAACACAACAAAGACATGGCAGGGATGTTGAAATTATCAGACAAGGAATTTAAAGCAACTATGATTAAGCTGCTAAGGGCTCTACTAGGTAAGAATGTTAAAGAATAGGCCAGGCTTGGTGGTTCAGCCTGTAATCCCAGTACTTCCACCGAGGAAGGGGATTGCCTGAACCCCTGGGGCTCGAGACCAGCTCTGGCAACTTGGTGAGACCTTGTCTCTACAATAAATAAAAAATTAGCAAAAAACTAAAAAAAGAATATTCAAGAATAGATGGACATCATAAGCGGAGAGATGGAAATTCTAAGAAACTACCAAAAAGAAATGAAGGAAATAAAAGACACTTAAACAGCAATAAAGAAGGTTGTTGTTGGGCTTATTAGTAGACTGAACACAGCTGAGGTAATAAGTTTTGAGCTTGAGAATATGTCAGTAGAAACTTACAAAATTGAAAAGCAAACAGAACAAAGATGGAGGTTGGGGAGCGGGGTGTGTGGAGGGAGGAAGGACAGAACAGATGACAAATAAGCATATGGAAAGATCTCCACATCATGTGTCATCAGGGAAATGTAAAATAAAACAATAATGAGATATTATACACACCTAATAGAATGGCCAAAATCCACCCAGAACACTGACAACACCAAATGCTTTTGAGAATGTGGAGGGACCAGAAATTGCTGATGGAAATATAAAATGATACAACTGCCTTAGAAGACTTTAGCAGTTTCTTGCAACACGAAATGTACACTTACCATATGAACCAGCAAACACATCCCTTGGCATCCATACAGAGGAGCTGAAAACTTATGTCTACACAAAAACCTGTTCACTGAAATTTATAGCAGTTTTATTCATAATTGCCAAAATGTGGAAGCAACCAAGATGTTCTTCAAGAGGTGAATGGATAAATAAACTGTGATATATCCAGACAGTAGGAAAAAAAAGAAAGAAAAAAACTATCAAGCCATGAATAGACATGGAGGAAACTTGTGCATGTTATTAAGTGAAAGAAGCAAATCTGAAAATGTTACTGTACTGTATGAAATTCTGGAAAAGGCAAAACTATGGAGATAGTACTAAGATCAGTGATTACCAAGGTTACAGGAGGAGAGAGGGACTGATAAATGGGTGAAGCAAAGAGAGTTTATTCAGACAGTGGAAATATTCTGTATGATTCTGTAATACTGGATGCAAGTCATTATATATTTGTTGAAACCCACAGAGTGTACAATACCAAAAGTTAGCCCTAATATAAACTATGGACTTTGGGTAAGAATGATGTATCATTGATAACAAGTGTACTACCCTATTGGAGGATGCTGATAATGGGGAAGCTATGTGTGTATGGGGGTAGAGAATACATGAGATTTCTCTCTAGCTTCCTCGTAATTTTGCTGTGATCCTAAAACTGCTCTAAAAAGAAAAGTCTTAAAAAACAAAATCAAACAAAAGAAACTAAGGACATTCAGACAAAGTGTTTCAGTTGTCCCAAATGGCAAACTGTAATAGGTAAAGCTAAGAACCTAAAAAGGTACTTGAATTAGTTGAACATCCTGGGAAGAAAACTTTTGTGAAACATTGCCCTTTGGACATCGCCTTATATACAGTCCCATTTGCCACAGTTGGTCATTGAAATCTTGCGGGGGGGGCGGGGGACGGGACTGAGGGGTAGAGCAAGGGACAGTGCAGATCTTTTGAAAAAGAAACAAATGAAAAAGTTTCCACACAGGCAATTTGAAAGCCAAGCGTAAGTGTTGTGGTTTTCACAGGCAGGACTAAGTAGGAGTGAAACCCGTCTGACTTGATGGAGGCATGGAGAGGTAAGCATAAGATGACAGGAGCTCCCTCTTCCTGACCATATAGCTCTGGGGGTCAGCCCAGACCCAGGAGCTTCACAGCTTCCCCAGCCCTACCCCAGGTACTTGCTGGTAAGTCAATTTCAGCAGCCAGTCCAGCTGCCCTGAGGGTCCCTGGAGGGAGACAACAGGACAGTGCAGTTGAAGGCACTGGTTGTTCATTCTGATCTTCCCCTCTGATCATTAATCAAGTTGACCTGTCTTGTTTTGGGGAGGGAGACACAAAAACAAACAAAAAAATGCAACCCCCCCCAACTGTTCATGTCCTAAAACAAACAAGCAAACAAAACTGATTAAGGAAAAAAAAAAAAAAGACATAAACAGATCTACAGGTATAGACTATCCTGCAATGTGACACAGTTGGACATATGAGGGATTGGACTCAAGACCTCACATCTGCCAACCATGTGTTCTACCGCCAAGTCAGACTGAAGGAGGGGAAGAAAGGGATGAGAGGAAGGAGGGGCAGGAAGGAAGCTGTGTTCTTTAATTTTTATCAAAGTCTTTTTAAAAATACTATAATCCTCTCAGGGTGTAGGCTTTCTTAATTCCAGGGACACTTTTCTTAGACTAAAGTCAGTTTAGTTTCACAAACACGTATGAAGAGTCCACTAATCACAGGCACTCTGTACTTTCCTTTCCTAGCTCTCAGCATTTTCTACCGTCATCTTCTCTTTCCTCCAGGGCTCTAAACCCAGCTCCAGCCGTCCAACACAGGACTTCACTCAACCATCCCATCGCTTATAGCAACGGGCTCAAAGGGTCTGGTGTTAATCGTAAGTTTATGATCTCTCATTTCAAGGACTTCTGCTGTCATAGGAAATAATAATTGCAGTCCCTCCTTACCTTTAGGCCTTTGAATCCCCCACCCCCCATCCCGTGGGTGGTCAGTGCAGTATGCACAACGAAGGGCATGTATGTAGGCCTGGCAGTGCTCAGTCTCCGAGCGAGATGGGTGATGATTCGCTAAGCATTTGGAAACCTCCATGTTTGGGTGTCATGTAATAGACTGCACCCCAGTCTCTATTCTGTTATCAGAATTCACCAGAAAAACCACTCCACCACTCACAGATTGGAGAAAATGTGTCCATTTTTTTTCCACATCAGGCCCTGCGGACTTCCCTCATTACAACTAACAAAGTCGCAGGTGCAGATCCTGGTGGTGCCCTCTGGTCAGTTCTCTCACTGGAACGGTATGACTTTGCTTTCTCACAAAGGGTCAGGGGAACCAGACCCCAGCTCATCGGTGATTTCACTTAAGGTGGCAACTAAGAGGGGGTATGATGTTCTTTGATTATCTTCCACTCTTGATGAAACCGTACCTGGTTTTTGCTCTGGTCTGTCTTATGCTAGCTCAAGAATTTCACCTCTGGCAGCATTTCTAGGAATACCCACCGCTGTAGCTTTTAATCATGGCAGCGGTTAGAAAAGCATTCAGTAGAATTGAGTCCTACTCCATTATTCCCAGCTGCGCTGTCCAGGCCCCTGAGTCCTGCTTTGAACACCTCCCAAGAGCCAACTACTAGTTTCTTTATTTAGTTAGTTTTAGCAACTTTAATATGTGATTTTTAAAGCGGGAATTATTGGCTACTAGCACCCAAGGTGCCCTCCAGTGGATCTTATTTAAAGAATTTGAAGTGTGCCTCCTCCAATTACAGGACCCACAGAGTGCTGCCTTGTAACTTTTCCCTCAGGACCTGAAGGGGGGTAGGGGTGGAGGAGGGAGGGAAAGGGGAGTGTCCTTTGCACTCCTGCTTCCTGATGCCTTCATTGGATGTGGCAAGTCGTGTGCAGGCTCCTTTTCCAGAATCAAACCTTGATTATGGTTAAAATTTTACTGACAGGAATTTTGCAAATGTGTACAGATGAACACACTGCCTAGGCCTCCCACGGTCTTGGATAGAGCTGGTAGAGTGAACCGGATTCTTAACATCGGGTTATATTCAAATCGTTTTTCTCTGAGGAGATGGCTGGGAACAAAACAAAACCTGGGGCGTTCCTCCTCTCTAGTGGTTTCTAAGATACCTTTTCTGCTCCGGCCGGAAGGCAGCAGGATGGAATTTGGACGCAGGATGGAATTTGGACGAAGAGGAAAGGATAGTTGTGGTCTGGCCACTGCCACAGACGTCACGGAGGGCTCCAAGCGCTCAGGACACCCTGACACCCCGGGGAGGCTGGCAGAGTCCACCCATTTGCACGTTACTTGCGGGGGTGGGACTGCTGTTGTCCCCGCCACCGCTAGACCAGAGCAGGGACCCGAGATTTCTACGCAGCAGGAAGGTTAGGAACCACCCGATGTGCGGGGCAACTTTCACGCTATAGCACACAGGTCTACACAGTGCGCTGGGACTGACATCCCGAGAACCCCATGGATCCCTGGGTTACCAGCACGTCCTGCGACCAACGGCAGCGGCCGACAAGCCCGAGTCAGGGCACCCAGAGCTCCCCTCCCCCCCTTCACCGCTCCCTACCACCCCCCCCACCTCCATTCCTCTGCCCCTCCACACTTCCACTCCTCCTGGTCTGCAAAGAAACCACTTGGGGCCGCGAGGAGCGGCGGGTGGTGGGTAGAGGTGACGTGAGCCATGGAATGGAGAGCCGCGCTGGAGAGCTGGTGACTCAGGGACACTCTGGGACCCGGGAGGGAAAGGGGCGCCTGGTGGCGCCGTCATCTCGTATCGGTGCGGGTGAAGTAGGGTCGCTCGAGGTTGGCGGCGCGCTGGGCTGAGTGCGCACCCACCCCTGCTCACATCGAAGAGACTTTCGGTAAAACGTCCATTCTCACCAAGGAGCTTGCGCCTTGCTGGAGGATAAAACCACTTGCTCTCTTTGCTTATTTCTAGAGATTTACGTCTATTTATTTTGGGATCTCTCTCCTTTGGTTCTAAACATTTCACCTTAGCTTTGCCTTGTTTCCTATTGTTTTCTGCTCTCCCTTCTCCTCCTTAACACGGCTATGGGTTTGGAGAAGCTGCAGGGCACCCTCCGCTGCTCTTGGGCATTTTCTGGGAGATTTCAAGTACTCCAGAGGCCCCGGAACATCCACACTGGGGATCGGGCAAGGCTTGTTCCAACGACAGCGAAGAGATCTCCGGGGAGGAGTGAACCCGTTGAGGCCAAGGAGTCTGCAGCAAGGAGGGAAGGGCGGGACGCAAGGCGAGGAGGAGTATCCCGGCCCTGCACACGGGCCTGGGCAGGAAAGACAGCAGGAATGAAAGGCCGGGCGAGGCACGGATTGAACATGAGACGCGGTCCCAAGCGCTAGGAGCTATACCGGGAAGTCAAAGGATCACCCCAAGCTGAATCCCGGGGCAGAAACCAGGTTTGGCCTGCGAGGAACGTTAGTCGGCCGAAACCTCAGTCTGCAGGCGGAACTTAAACCCCAAAAACCGAAGCAAGGGCTATGATTTTGTGACTGAAGTGGAAAAAGACAAATGTCAACTGCTGGGACTGTGAACAGCTCCGGAAGATATCCAGCGGCCCTCAGCGAGCCCCTCAACGAGCGTAGCGACCGTGCGCACTGGGAGAGGGAGACCTGGCGCTCAGCCGTCAGCGGCGGAACGTTGGGAGTGGCCCTTCCCCAGCCTTACCCATTCTGTCGCCAGCGGAATTATCAAACAAACCACGCCAGCCCGTGGCCACCTCCCAGCGGCCGCGTCCAGCTCACAGTGTCATCGGGAGGCCAGAGCAGTCACAGCCGGCAGCAGACTGGATCTCATTTTTCCGTAGATCTCCTCCAAAAGCGTAACTTCGTAAAACCAAAGAACGCATTTCAGGTCCGCAGCTCCTTCGTAAAACCAAGAACGCATTTCAGGTCCGCAGCTCCTGCTTTAGACCTGCTGGTGTGCAAGGTCCCGCTGTGAACTTGAACCAACAGCTGCGTGGTATGAATCTCCAACGGTGCTGCAACGGCGCTTCGAACTTTGGCCGAAATTCGAGAGGCACAACCGCAAATTGGTCCTCGTGCTTCACTCTTGGCCGTTATTTCTTTGGCCGCATCTTCTTTTTCAAGACCCCTAGAGTCTTCTATTTCTGACCAAGAATGTGGTATACTTTCTGGTTATTGCTGTGGTTACGTGTGCTATCGTTGCCAGAGCACTTGCCATACTGTCTCGGAACGGTCTGTTTCCATAACTTTGAATCCTCCCTCCTCTCCCGCTCACTTCATTGCAAAATTATCTGTACTGTGAAATATATCCTGAACAGAGTGCAACTGTAATTTATTTATTACCAATCTGTTCATTCATAGCTTGTTTCACTCCTCTTGCTTTGTCACTGCCAGTCTTTACTTGGGATAGCCTGGTGAGAAAAGTCACAGCCTCTGCCTTCCTGAAACTGCCTTCCTAGAGAAGGAAACAAACGTAAGCAACATAAATCTACACTTATGAACTATGCTAAATGATATTAAGGGAAAGTACAGGAAGCTATGAATGGTACTACTCAAAAAGAATTTGTTAAATCGACCTGATTGTTTTTATGAACAATGATTAAGAAAGCTGGCAGAATTATGCAGCGCCACACTATAGAGGGAGTACTATTTATCAACACTCACAGAGGAAAAAGGGGCGTCTTACGTGTGGGGATGTAGCTCAGTGGTAGAGCGCATGCTTTGCATGTATGAGGTCCTGGGTTCAATCCCCAGCATCTCCAACTTAGTAAGCCTCAGGGCAGAGGTACTAACTTGTTATTCTTTGTTCTTTAGTTCTTGTTGGGCTATCGGTTCGTGGCTTTAAAGTCGGATGGATTTAATTACAGGGAACACCTAAATATTGCCAAACTCCAAACAATTAATGAAAATCATACATCTAATATGTCAAAATTCTGTGACTATTTTGGCATATCTTTAAATCTCATCACACAATAACAAAATAACAAAATCAGGTTTATGTTGTTATGGCTGAAGGTGGGTAATTTGTAATCAGAATTACAATTCTCTGGAGCACAGTTGAAGATGATGATGGTGATGATGATGATGATGATTTTTTTTTTTTGAGTTGTAGTTCTCACCCTGTTGCTCAGGCTAGAGTGCAGTGGCATGCTCATGGCCACTATAGCCTCGACCTGCTGGGCTTAGGTGATCCTTCAGCCTCAGCCTTTCAAGTAGCTGGAACTACAGGCATGTGCCACCATGCCCGGCTAATTTTTTGATGTATTGTAGAGACGAGGTCTCACCAAGTTGTCCAGGCTGGTCTCGAACCCGTGGACTCAGGCAATCTTTTCACCTCAGCCTCCCAAATTGCTGGGATTATAGGCATGAGCCACCACGTCCAGCTGATGATTATTATTTTGAGACAGGGTCTTGCTCTGTTGCCCAGGCTGGAGTGCAGTGGTGCAGTCATAGCTTACTGCAGCCTCCAACTTCTGAGCTCAAATGAGCCTCCTGCCTCAGCCTCATAAATAGCTAGGGCTACAGTCATGCACCACCAGCCACCAAGTCCAGGCTAATTTTTTTGTTGTTGTTGGGTGGAGGTGTGTGTGTGTGTGGGGGGGGGGGGGTTGCTATGCTGCACAGGCTGGTCTCCAACTCCTGGTCTCAAGCGATCCTCCCACTGAGGCTTCTCAAAGTGCTGGGTTTACAGGAGTGAGCCACCACACCAGTCCATCACTCCTTAAGAGTTAGCTTTGAGCTTTATTTCAGGAATGGCCTGAGCTATTTACCTTAAGATACTTTTTCTGTTGTTGTATCCCTGGTCTTTGCACTAATATGCTACTTTTTTTTTTTTACTCTCATATATACAACCTATCATCTAGGGTATATTGTATTGTAAGCCAATTTTTCACCTTCATGTTGAATGAGGCTTGGTCTGGTTTAAGCTTTTCTTTTCTACAAGACCAGAATTACTGACACAATCTTGAACAAAGGGCTATGCAAATCATGTGAAAATATTTTTGCCAAAAGACTGGGGAGAGAACAGAGATAATTGCAAGGACATAATAAGTAGTAGAGATTATAATTACAGGCATAAGGTTCTCAGTTCTATCCTTGGCATCTTTATGTCTTTATGTCTTCCTCACAAGGGACAAAATGAAGCAAAGTCTCTAACTGCTCACAGACATGCCCAGAAAAAATATTTAACCAGAAGTCTGGGCAATCTTGTGACTCAGTCAAGTTGACCCATAACATTATCATATTTATGAATATGTTAATTTTTCTCAGGTACTGTTTGTTTCTAAGGTACTCTACATCTTTAACAATCTATTCATTCATAGCTTATTTCATTCCTCTTGCATTGTCACTGCTAGTCTTTACTTTCAATCTTACCACTTCTTGGTACAGTTATTCTAAAAGAAGCTATGTAAAAATGTTGTTTTGATGAACAATCAGAACGGTCAGTAGTTCATATACTGGAGATGTGGTTCAGTGGTGAAAACTGGAGAACCCAGATTTTGATCCCCAATACTTCCTCTTTCCACTTGCCTCTTTACAGGGTGACACATTGCCTAAATTCTGTAAACAAAACGAGGCTATTTCTTCCTTTCTCCTCAGCAACTTTGAAAATAGATTAAAACACCAGAAGTGTAGGCAGTTAAATACAGGCATATATGTATATTTAGTTTTTTATTAATGTATTAGTTCATATGCTGGTTGGCTTGGTAGGTTAAATGCTGATTCTGAGTAGACTTTTGATCTTTATAAAGACCCCCCCGCCTTTTTTTTTTTAAAGTCAGATTCTTACTCTGTCACCAGGCTGGAGTGCAGTGGTATACTCATGACAGCCTTGATCTGCTGGGCTCAGGTGATCCTTCCACCACAGCAAAAGTAGCTAGAACTACAGGCACGCACCACCACACCTGGATAATTTTTTAAAAACTTATTATAGAGATGAGGTCTCACCAAGTTGCCCAAGCTGGTCTTGAATCCCTGGCTCAGGAAATCCTCTCGCCTCCTCCTCCCAAAGTTCTGGGATTACAGGTGTCAGCCACCATGCCCAACCTAAGCACCTCTTCTTTGAGTGGTAAATTTAACTTATCCTTTCACAAAGTTTGCAATATCTTTTTTTTTTGAGTTGGAGTCTCACTCTGTCACCCAGACTGGAGTGCAGTGGCCATTCCCGGCCACCGCAGCCTCGACCTGCTGGGCTCCGGCGATCCTTCTGCCTCAGCCTTCCAAGTAGCTGGAACTACAGGCGCGCGC
>CAUYQG010204804.1:0-13093 GCA_963574415.1 Tarsius wallacei | reverse complement strand
GAGCCCAGCAGGTCGAGGCTGCGGTGGCCAGGAGCGGCCACTGCACTCCAGTCTGGGCGACAGAGTGAGACTCCAACTCAAAAAAAAAAAAAAACAGAAAGTCTATGGAGTGCTTTCTGCAGGGAAGAGACTTGATTTTTTGTTTTGTTTTGTTTTGTTTTGAGTTGGAGTCTCACTGTGTTTCCCAGGTTGGAGTGCAGTGACACACTCTAATGGCCACCGCAGTCTCAACCTGCAGGGCTCAGGCGATCCTTCCGCCTCAGCCTTCCAAGTAGCTGGAACTACAGCTGCAAGGCACCATTCCCGGCTAATTTTTTAAATTTATTGTAGAGACAAGGTCTCACCATGTTTCCTAGGCTGGTCTTGAATCCTTAGGCTCAGGAAATCCTCTTGCCGTGGCCTCCCAAAGTGCTGGGATTACAGGCATGAGCCACCATGCCACGCCTTGATTTTATTTTGTTTTGTTTGAGTTGGAGTCTCACTCTGTCACCCAGACTGGAGTGCAGTGGCTCGTTCCCGGCCACCGCAGACTCAACCTGCTGGGTTCCAGCGATCCTTCCGCCTCAGCCTTCCAAGTAGCTGGAACTACAGGCGCGCGCTACCAAGCCCGGCTCATTTTTTTTTAATTTATTGTAGAGATGAAGTCTCACCAAGTTGCCCAGGCGGGTCTCGAACCCGTGGGCTCAGGCAATTCACTCACCTCAGCCTCCCAAAGCGCAGGATTACAGGCTGAGCCACCGAGCCCAGCCTTGATTTTATTTAAACTGTGTAAACTCCATTCTCCACCATAAGGAGAATGGATAAGGGGAACTAGAAGTGAGGATACCAAAGGGGATATTATAATAATGGCTCAAGAAGCATCAGATATCCTCATTTATGCCTCAAATTCCGTCCCTTAAACTTTAACAGTCTAACTCCTCAGACTCTCAGTGAGGTTAAATAATGAGAAGCTGGTTAAAAGGAGATGTTTGCTCTGTAACGTAACAACAGCCAATGGATGACATTCAAACATCAGACAAGAGAGGACAGGAGACGGGCCCTTCCAGAAAGGGCAGGACCCAGCCACTTCCTAAGAAGAGAACAAGTAGCCATCTGTTCTGGGGCCAGGGAGTGGATCGGCTCTTGTCTTGTGCCCCTTCCAGCTCTGGGACTCTGGGACTCCAAGGCTAGAACTCCTTGACAATCCACAGTCCCAGGCCTCATGGAGAGCCAGCTCATAGGGCTATATGCAATGGCAGGACACAAGAATCCTCCCTGATACCAGGTTCACATCCTAGAAACAAACCAATCAATGGCTACCAACATCACAAAATCAGACAACTAGATAACTACCAATGGTGTGGTCCTGCCAAAAAAAAAAGTCAAACCCAATATCAACTTACTGGCAACACAGGGGACAGCAGAACACATGAAACAACACCAGGAGATACCTACCATCCACGAAATCCTGACCACAGAAAACTCCATAAGACAAACTATCCAGTTTCTTCAATAAATAAATTGTAAGAAGAAACAAAGAGTTGGAGAAAAACTTTCAGATTAAGAGACATATCACCAATCACACTGGATTGTTTGAATTTTGACTCAAAAAAAAAACTTTGGACAACTTTTATGAGACAGCTAGGGAAGCCTGAACACTGGCTAGATATGATATTCAGAAATTACTGTTAGTTTGGGGGGTATGATAACAGTAGTGTTGCTGTGGTTATTTTTAAAGACTTCTTACCTTTAAGATGCAAATGGAGCTGGGCTTGGTGGCTCAGCCTATAATCCCACGCTTTGGGAGGCTGAGGTGAGAGGATTGCCTGAGCCCGCGGGTTCGAGACCGGCCTGGGCAACTTGGTGAGACCTCATCTCTACAATAAATCAAAAAATTAGCTGGGCGTGGTAGCACGCGCCTGTAGTTCCAACTACTTGGAAGGCTGAGGCAGAAGGATCGCTGGAGTCACTGCGGTGGCCGGGAGCGGCCACTGCATGCACTCCAGTCTGGGTGACAGAGTGAGACTCCAACTCAAAAAAAAAAAAAAAGATGCAAATGGAAATATTTAGAATAAAATGATCTAATGTCTGGGATTTACTTCAAAATGATTTTGGGGGGACATTGGTAAATATATAAACAAGATTGGCACTAGTTGATAATGGAGGACACTGACTATTGTGTTACAGTATTCTCTCTACTTTTGTGTATGCTTGAGGATTTCCACAATAGAACATTTTCTTAACTAGAGATGGCTTTTCTAAGAATCCACTAGACACAAGACACCACCACAATGGAGACATCACATTCACTGGGTTCACTGTTTTCCCCCCAGAGCCTGCCAGTAAGTACTTGCTGGTTGATGAGTGAATCCATATTTTTTTCTCATAAACTCCACCATGAGAGTTGTCCCAAAATAACCACCCCCTGTATGAAGTGAATTTCTTTTTCATTTATGCTAATTGACTTGTCTATGGTTCAGAATATCACATCCAAGGCCACACTGACTCTATCCACATCTTTCAGAATGTACATATTTTGACTGTGTTCTTCTGCCTCCTCCCTTTCTGCCAAAGGTGCCTATTTTCCCCCTTGGAATGCCAAGCTTCCTACTACTACTTCTGGCACCGCAGGGGCACTCCAGACCTTACCCTCATCTGCCACATCTATAAGAAAGCAGGCTCTGAAAATCAAAGTGCCTTCCAAAGGAAGGTTTCACTCAGGTACCTCTTGGGAGCCATACTCAGATCCAATTCCCTGTCCACCACACCATGTGACAGAAACTCTGGAAGATGGTCAAAAACAGGCAGAACCCCCAGGCTGCCCTACAACTCCCACAGAGAATGGTCAAGTCAGGCTGATGAGCACCACACCCATTTCTCCAAAAGGCAAACTGAGGTTGGAGTTTTGAGCACAGTTCTCAGGAACTACCAAAAGTGCCTGGGAGTCTCCTGGTTCTGGGCCCCTATGGGACATCCATCTCATTACCACTCTCCCTGGCAAACCTCCCTGCCCCCTGATATGCAATATTTCCAAGTGACCTGGAAAGAGCAGGAGGATGATAAGGACCACTTGGCTGACCTGGCCATCACTGCAAGCCACACACAACCATTTCAACCCTTAGGGCTAGAGCCAAGAGTATCGTCTGCACGAGCCTGTCAATTAGAAGCGCTGGGAAGATCGATGGATGGATCAAGCCTTCTGGAAGGATGAGGAGGGGCCTGAGTCTGACCTGACCCTCTGATGAAAGGGGCAAGAAGGAAGAGCTCAGCAAATTTAACACTAGCATGGAGTTTGGGGAATGCTTAAGAGAGGCTGGCAGCTGCAGCCTGCTCCAGGCCCCCCATAGCACCAGTGCCCACAGAGCAAGGGTCAATAGTGTTTGCAGCACTGATTTCAAATACTCAAAGAAGCTTCAGATACAGCAAAGGTCATTGAGCACTGAGATAAAGACAATCCCTCTCTCTCCTCATGTAGGTTAAGTCTGTGGCCAAAGCCATCAGAATGGCTCGAACAACAAAAGAATGAGATGAATTCAGGGGTTGAGAAGGCCACCAAGTCTGCCTGCGTTGTAGGAAAGACCACAGTACATCCACGAAGAAAGATAAGACCCCTCCTTGTTCCTATCCAGGCCCTTCCCTGTGCCTCACTGTACCCCCTCCCCCTGGGCCTCACTCTACCATCCCCCTACCCCCAGACTAGCTCTACCTAAGGCCCAGGCCTACGTGGCTGCCTCCTTGGCCCATGCATGGCTGGTCTTGACTAATACTGGTGGGGTTATCACCACCAGATATCTTACCTTGGTCACCAGGGACACAGGCCCCATGAGAATGGGAGCAGCTCTGATGAAACCCCTTTCACCCTCATGCAGCACTTCATACCTTTTGGTTCATCTTCATATACGTTAGCTCACAAGCCCTTTGTGTGGAGGCAGAAATAGAGGCTCAGGGCGATTACATCTCTACTGCCATATCACAGTCAACACATGAGCTGGGACTGGAACTCCCGGCTCCCTGGACAGGAGTTTTTCCACCCCAGAGTCAGTCTGTGTTCAGGGGTAGGTACTGGTCTGAGGCACATGCCTTCCCATCAAGCACGGTTCCCTTCCCACCTCTCAAAGCAGGTCCAGGCTGTCTCAGACCAGCCATCCCACACAGCCTTTGGGCTTTAGAGGGCCCATGTGTTCATCCCCACTCTACAGATAAAATACTAAGGACAGAGAATGGAAGGGAATCTAAGTCCAGGGGAAATGGGCTCCAAAGTTCTGCTGGCAGAGTTTTCTGCTAGACACGTGTGGCCCCTGTATCGGCCATTCCTAGACCACCTACAGGATTTCTGCCATATCACACCACTTGTGCTACTAACATTACTATTTCTATTAAATAGGCTCATGCCTGTGACTTCATGCATTTAATTTAAAGTGAAGTTTTATATCACCATCACAAATGGAAAAATCAGTACTACTGGCCATAACTAGAACAGAATCCTAAAAATAAACAGGACAAACTCATAACAACTTAACCTCTAGGCAGGCACTTGGCCTGAGCCAGAGGTCTGCTCTCTCTTTGTTCCAAAAGGAAGATTAGGAAGTGTTAAAACGGTGTTAATGCCAGAATGGCACCAACCTGAAACTTTCCCCTTGAAGAAATCGCAAGGATTAGTAGAGAACGGAAAAGGGAAGAACTTTCTCACCACCAGGTGACTCAATGATGTTTCATGCCTAACCACCTTAAGACATTTCACCAGCGGTTCAGCCCATTCTGTAGAAAACATCTTATTCCACTACATTACCGGAAGGGGGATGAGAGGGACGAGAGACAACCCCACCGCAAGGGCAACCCATGCCAGCTTCTCAAAGTCCCTCCTGTTCACTGCCCACCACCTCCCCCAGGCACAGTCAGCTTCTGGGCAAGTCCAGGTGTCTCTGGCTCCACTGTCCTTGTCTTACCCCTTGTCTTACACAGAGCGCAGCACTAACCACTCCAACACTCTGGAAATTAGGATCCAGCAGGGCCGTTGGAAGTTACCCTGAATCCTGGCAATATCTCTGTGAGCTCCGAACCCCCCCTCCCCCAATGCCGGGAGGCTCTGCCATGCACCCCAGCAGAAGAGGGAGGCTTTATGCCAACAGCCTGCATGGGCAGCTCCTGGGGTCTGGTGGAGGCCAGGCCTGCGTCGGGGGGCTGGAGCCCAGGAAGCTGCTCCAAAACCTCCTCTGTCCACCCCAAGCCCCGCGCCTCTCACTACACAGCTCGTCCAAAATGTCTCGGAAACAGCTGGAGAAAACGATTTTCAACACCCAGGAGCAAACAGGAAAGCAAACCCAAGAAAGACGAAGAGGCAAAAACGATAAAATCCAAAGACAGAGACACGGTGGTGGGGCGAGGAGTGGGGCAGGGAGCAGCCTCCAAACTTGCTCCTCGCCCGCCGCACCAGTGCGGAGCGAGTGACCGCGGCCAGGCCGGCACCTCGCGGGCGCAGCCAAGTTGCAGGGACGCAGACGGCAACACCGCGCGCTGAGCCGCAGCTTCGGCAAGGGCGCCGCGATCTGCAAATGCAGAGTCTGGGGGCGAAGGGCTCGGGGTCCCTCTGTCGGGGATTAACCCCGGTGGGCCCTCCCGGCCACCCCCGACTCCTGCCTCGGCTCCCTCGGGCAAGCCCGAGTCTGGGGCGAAGCTCCGAACTCGCTCCCCACGACGGCGCCTGAAGAGGAGGCTTTTTTCCATCCAACACAGAGCCAAACGCCCGGTGGAAAAGTCCACCCCAAAGAAAACTGGAATTCAGCACGAGAGCGGAGGGAAGGAGGGCGGCGCGGCCGGGCTTTACCTTCTCTCTTTATTCTGCCTTCGGGATTTGTGCAGGAGTCCGATGAGCACCACGGCGGCGCGGATCCCCGCCTTCCGGCAATGCATCCTCCCCGCCGGCTGGGACATGGCGAGGCCGCCGGCGGTGCTCGGCCGCGCCCTCGCCCGCCCTCCTGCCGCGCGTCCCCGCCGCCCCGGCTCCGCGCCGCCCGCACCCGGCCCCTGCGCCCGCGCCCCGGCCCCGGCCGCCCGCCGCGCATGGGCCCCGCCCCGCCTAGGTGCGCCCTGGGGGTCAGGTGACCGGGCGCTCCCTTCCCGGCGACCTTCAGCTTCTCCTCGGCGCCCGCGGGGCAGCCGGCGTCCGCACCCCCGGCGCGGGCATTTCCGAGGCTCGCTCGGGGCGCGGCCCGGGCCGGCGGCTCCCGGCTCTCGCTCCGACGCGCCGCCCGCGCCGGGACCCGCCCCGGCCCCGCCTCTCGCGCCCCGGCCGCGGGCCCCGGCTGGCGAAGGGCGCGGGCGGCGCGGGGGCCTCCGCGGCTCAGGCGGCCCGGCGCTCCCGGGGGCCTGGCGCCCGCGTCCGCCCTCGGCCTCGCTCCGGGCGGCGGGACCCCGGCCTCTCCCGTCGCCCCCGCCCACCGCTCTGGGCCCTCCTCGGCGCCCCCCGCCCCGCGCCCCCTCCGGCCGGCCCCGGCTCCCTCCCCGGGCAGAGGCGGCTGACGCGCTCCCAGCCCGGCCCGCCGGGATACTTCTGCGATGCTGTCACTGTCTTTTAAACAGAGGGAGAAAAAACATGCACCGAGAGGAAGCGCGCGTCCTCCGTCCGGGCGAAACTGCCTTTGCGCGCGGCCACCGCCGCGGGCCTCCCCGCGGGCGTCCCGCCCTCCCGCCTGGAGCCCCGGGGCCCGGGCCCAGAGTCCCGCAAAGAATCGTCGTGCGGGGGTAGAGGGGTGGGCTGGCGTCAGCTCCCGGTTCACATTTGTTTTCCCGGCCCTGGGAGTTTGACTCAACATAGGGTCGATGATCAACTTCACGGTGGCTACACCTGCTCTCCGCGGGCCAGGTTGCCAGGGAGACGCAGGTCGCAGCCCCTACCCCTCCCTCCCGCCGCCCGGCCCGGCGCGGGCCGCTGTGCGCACGCGGCGTGCAGGATTCATCTGCGCTTGGGAATGGAAGGACGGAAGGTCACGCCGGCTCCCGGGGAAAGAGCCCTGGCCTGGTCCCCGCTATCGGCGCGGGGCCTCGCTCAAAGCCCGCTCATCCACTTCCATTAGATATCTAGCCTCCCAGCCCCCTCCAGCCCCCAAGCATAACTAACCGCTCTGCCCCCTAGGGGAAAGGAAGCGGGCAGGGGGCTGGAGGGAATTAAAACAAGCCAATTAGTCCATCTTTGGAAACAGCCCTGTTGAGGCCAAAGAAGTCCCTAAGGCAATTTGCCTTGCTTTTAATACAGTCTGGTGTTCCAGCAAACAGAAAACCCAGGAAAAATGGAAGGGAGAAGGGGAAAGGGGCGGGGGGAGGGAAGGGGAGGACTGCAAATACACTCAAGGCCCGAAGGCTTCAGCCCTGCCTCTCCAGTGGGCACAGCTTCCCGCTGGCACTGGAGCTGGGGCGGAAGGGAGGGAGCCCCAGGATGGCTCCAAAATGCACCTGGTCTATGTATGATGCACCCATTAGCAATGGCCTTGCCCCTTCCACCCTCAGTCTGCCTGGATGGTGAGGGATCACAGATATAACTACGGACATCTATTTATAGCCAGAGATGTGAGTGACCCAGGGCCCACTCCTGGGATTGGCTGTTAGGCGGACTGCAAGGACTATACCAGTAATGACTTGAGAATAGACCTGGAAAAAAAAGTAGAGAAATGAGTGTCCTCAGTAGGAAGGAAAGAAAGAAAAACCCCAGCACACAGTCCAGAGTTTCTCTTGTCCCCGGTAACACACAGCATGGATAGGTCAGCTGATGGTCTACTTCATCTAGATGGCAGAGGGGGTGATCTGGTCTAGCCCAGCATGAGGTATATTTTATCCACACACAGGGGGAGGCTGCATCTCAGTGGAAGGCCTGACCACCCCCCTCCCCAACAGGTGAGAGAGTGAGTGGCTCCTATCCATCTCCCACTGCCTGGGAGCCAGTCCAGGTCAAGTGCACAGTGGATAATGGAGCACTGAGGGAAGGGTGAGGTGGCTTACAACTGTAATGCCAGCACTTTGGGAGGCTGAGGTGGGAGGACTGCTTTTGGCTAGGAGTTTGAGACCAACTTGAGCAGTATAGCAAGACCCTATCTTTACAAAAAAGTTAAAAAAAAAAAAAAAATAGGACATTGGGATAACGGCACAAAGTCATTCCACCAAGCAGTTTCCATTATTCATTCTTGTTCTGAGGTTCCAGCCCTCTCAGCTTATGTAGCTAAAAACACAAGGCTGTCTCCAAAAGACCATACTCTGTCAGACCCTTATTCCTGGGCTCCTAAGAAGTAGAATTTTCCTGGCAGTGGGAGAGCCCTTTCTTCTGCCCCTCCCCGTAAGCCCGCCACCCTTGGGGCATACACAGCATGTCCCTGACTAACTCCCTCTCCAGCCCTCACAGTTCACCATGCTCACGCCTCCACAGAGGGAACACCAAAACACAAGGGAACCGGTCAATGGCAGGGAGTATAATGACCATCTACACTAGGCTTCCCCATTCCTTCAACATTCATCAAACACTTACAATACGACCAGCTTTGTGCCAGAGACTAGCATGAGAGAGAGAAATGGAAGACCATCTTGCCCAAAACAAACAGAGCTAACACATTTCAAACCACAAAGCAAGCCCATTTTCACCTAGTGTGTGCAGTTGGCACAGCCAAAGGTTCCCCAAATCGGGCTACTTGCATTAACACCTTCAAAATTATTTGTCTTCATGTCATGCTACTCTGTTACTTACTTATTATTTTGCTTTAATTAAATCAACTCACTTTTTTACTTAATTAATTTTGAAAGAAAACATTACCACCCTAAATGAAAATCCAGTATGACTTGCCATCCATACCATGAAAACAAATACAAACATTAAATTCTACCTCAGCACTGCTGCCTGACAAAGGCTCTGAGCCTGAAGAAACTTCCTTAAAAAAAAATAATAATAAGCCGGGCTCGGTGGCTCAGCCTATAATCCCGCACCTTGGGAGGCTGAGGTGAGTGGATTGCCTGAGCCTGCAGGTTCGAGACCCGTCTGGGCAACTTGGCGAGACCCCCCCCCCCCCATCTCTACAATAAATCAAAAACTAGCCGGGCGTGGTAGCGCGCGCCTGTAGTTCCAGCTACTTGGAAGGCTGAGGCGGGAGGATCGCCGGAGCCCACCGGGTCGAAGCTGTGGTGGCCGGGAGCGGTCACTGCACTCCAGTCTGGGCGACAGAGTGAGACTCCAACTCAAAAAAAAAAAAAAAAAAAGAAATCATGGTGTACATAGAACTCTGTTGTGTCAGCCTGTTGTGTTTTCACCCATTGTCCACTTGAAAAAGTCCTATTTAGCTGCCAAAACCTACTTGGGGTAAACAGAATTCTAAGATAACCCCAAAGTCTCACACCCTTGTATGATCTCCTCCCCTTGAGTGCTGATGGAACCTATGGCTACAAGCGGATACTACCCTTGTGATTAGATTATTTAATGTGGCAAAAGTAAAGGAGTTTTGCAGTTGTAATTAAAGTCCCAAATCTACTGATTTTAAATTGATGGAAAGGAAAATTTTCCTGGAATGGGCTGCCTAAATCAGGTAAGCCCTTTAACAAAAGTCTAAGGGTCAGAGATGGAAGAGGAAGCAATAAATGTTCTACTATTGGCCTCAGAGAAGCAAATTACCATGTTGAAGAGAGGGCCACTTGGGAGGAATCATGTGGCTAAGGGTGTCATTCCCGTAATCAAAAGGAATTGACTTCTGCCAACATAGTCTCAGATGAGATTGCTACATTGGCCAACACCTTGACTGTAGTTCTGTGAAGTCCTAAATGGAGGAGCTAGCTGAGCTATGTTTGGCTTTCTGATCTACAGACCTAGGAGATTATAAGTGGCTATTGTGTTAAACAATTAAGTTTGGGGTAATTTATCATACAGCAATAGAAAACTAATATATCACCTTAAGAGTTATATCTTTGAGAGATCTCCCTTGATTTTCTTTTCTCCATGAGTGGAATGAATTACTCTTCCTTCTATACCACTGCTACCAATTGTACCTGTTTATATTATTATTTTATATTATATTATGATGTATTTGTTTATATTTCTTTATTTTCTAGTAAACACTTAGCTAAGATTGTCTCTATATCCTGGAGCCCTAGCACAGTGAGTGAAGAATATCAGATGCTCATCAAATTGGGGAGTTGAGTTGATCATAAACTTATTAAATATTCCTTAAATAAAGTTTAGAGAGTTGATCAAATCAAATGGTGACTTCATCTTTAAGATTTTTGGCAGCTATTTAGAGCACTACAGGTAAGAACTGAGTGAGAAACATATACTAATTATGATAGAGTTCTAGTAGCTAGTAGAAGATTCTTAAAAAAAAAAGAAAGAAAAGAAAAATTCAGACAACTTTCTGGAATGACCTACATGTAATCCCTCATAGAGTCAGGGATTGGTTCAGTCATTGTTAAAAATTCCTCCACTGCTACAAGGCACAATTTCCCAAGAATATGAATAACGTAACAGAAATAGCTTCTTAAGCTAGGAATGCAAGCTTCCTCACATTTGGTAGCAGTTTATAGAGACATTTCCCCTTTTGAATGAGATGAGGTAGGTGGTGATAGGAAGAGTGTCTGAGGAGAGTCCGGAAGAATGTGAGTAGTTGGATTTAATCCGAACAACAGAGAGTTGTTTGCATCCACATTTGGACTAGAAAATGAGAGGTGTAAGCACCGACTGCCAAAAGTGATCATCTGGGGTCTGGAAATGTTTCAAGCTCCTTCAGATATCATTCAAAACTGTTTTAGCTTTATGAAGTCAGGTCAAGATGGATACATGATACATTTAATATGCTGATTCTCCACCCAAACAAGGATAAAAAGTTGAAAGAGTCATCCATTAAGTCACACTAATTCTAATCAAATAGTAATGGTAACAATAGTAATAGTAATGATAACAATAATTCTTCATACTGAGGATAAATAAAAATTGAGTCACATATGAGTTAAGTGCAAAAAATAACTATTCCTATTTCATAATCTCTCTATTGCACCACCCTACCTATCAGAGCACAGATATAAAAGGAGGGGAAAAAAGTTCTCTTCAGTAACTGGATGCTTGAGCAAATGAATCTACATAAATGTACACATTATATTAGCTGGTGTTCGAACTTCTCTAGAAACTACAGGAGAGCACCACTATGTTTTAGAGTCCTCACTATGTATCCCTAGCATCAAAGGCAATGCTTGGCAAATAATGGGTAATCAGTAAACATTTGATGACTCAATGACTTTCTGTGGAAACACATCGGAAGCAGAATATAATAGCAAAATCTTAACTAAATGAAATCACTAAAATCTACAACTGGCAAACCTTTTTTCCCTCCCCTTTTCAGGAGATTAATTGCAGTACTTAACATTTGTAAATTATTTCTGACACATCAAAATGGCCAGAGGGGAATTCCTACTGAAAATCTAATCCATTATTATTAATAAATTGCCTTGTGGTCCCAGCTATTCCCCAGGGATGCAGAGATGGGAAAGAAAGGGAAACTCACTTTTAATATTTTTCTCAATGTCTTAATTTTGGAAAACTCTGAGGGTTTTTTTGGTGGTTCATTCTGAGGTCTGGGCAAAGGTTCAAGCCCATTCCTGAGTTATCTAAACTGATTCATCCCTCCCCGTCCAAAGCCAACAATTGCAGAGGTTTGCAACAGTACTCTGCCCTAACTACTTAGTGCTGAGAGGTTTTTAATCTTTTTCTTGTTGGTCTCCTTATCTCCTGGTGCTTCTCTGTCTCATCCCCTTTTCCAGAGGCTCCCAACATAATCAGCATCTCCTGCAGCTGATGACAGACACAAGGAGCAGATGAACTAAAAGGTTAATGGAAGGGGAATGGTAAGTGCAGCCTGACTGAGAGAAAGAAAGGCAACTGGAAGTTTTAGCTGGGTTACATGCAAACAGAGATAGCTAAAGAGCTTAGAAATGGAGTCAGAAAAAGGCATTCAACAAGTCAGCTGGCAATGCTCTCAGCTCCAAGAAAAGTCACTGTCTTGGCACATTGAAAAATACTTTATATTAAAATTTCCAAAAGAATAATGGATCTTCTTTTCGATACATCCTAGAAGCTTGTCAACCCCTCAACTGGAAAATTCTCCCAAGTTGGGACGATCATTTGTTAGTGTTTCCTTTCCAGGGCCCATTCTCTTATTCTGACAAGAGTACCCATATTTGATTGTGGAGAATGATTTCTCTGCTATTGAGTGCTATCTTTGTGAGACTTTGAATCAGGCTATTAAAGCCAGAGCATGTGATCTATGGTAATCAAAATGGGCTTCTCCTCTTAGGGCATTAAAAATGGAGTGAAACAAAAATGAAAAAACTGATTGGAGCTATCTCAATCCATTAGTGATGTCAAGAGGAGACTAGCAATAATTTTCCCCACATGAAAAGAATCTCATAGTGTCCCTGGTTTCTGTCCTTTTTGAATTTATTTTTCTGGTTTTCTCTTTCATAGTTATATGTCCTACTCCCTAACCTTCCAACAAATTCTGTTTTGCTTTTAAATTAGAGTTAGTTCCTGCTACTTGCCACCAAAGAGCTGTAGTAGACCAATATCCAGCTTATTCTTGTTCTGTGGTGTTCTTTCAAGGAAATATGTGATGACTGATAACATGGCTTTATAGTAAGTTCTCAGACAACAGACAAAATAGTATAGAACTAAAAAATAGCATTGTGGTTCAAACTCTGTTTACTTTCACAGTCCTGTGCCATTGCAAAACTTTCAAGTGGTGTAATTTGCTGCAATTAAAACTTCCTCATAGTTGCACATGTATTGTTTATGGTTCTAGATGGGAAATAGGGTTCTATACAGACTAGTACTAAGTATAGTTCCAGTGCTATGCCTGACCTCTTTCAAGGGGAAACAACAAACTTACTTCTGAAATAACAAAGGATTCCAAATTTTTCTTCAAGATTAAAAAAAAAAAACAAGTTTCAAAATGGTCTATCACAGAACCCAATATATTTAATGTTTACCCCCAGTTTTCTTACACTAATTTTTAAGGATTCAGGAAGTTCCAAAATTGTGTCATGCACTGACTCTGGGGAATGACAGACAGAAAGAAGCAGTTAGAGATCTAGGTATTAAAAT
>CAUYQG010204797.1:0-58048 GCA_963574415.1 Tarsius wallacei | reverse complement strand
GACCTGCCTGGGCAGGCGAAACCTCATCTCTACAATAAATCAAAAAAAAAAATTAGCCGGGCGTGGTAGCGTGCGCCTGTAATTCCGGCTACTCGGAAGGCTGAGGCGGAAGGATCGCCGGAGCCCAGCAGGTCGAGGCTGCGGTGACCGGGAGCGGCCACTGCACTCTAGTCTGGGCGATCGAGTGGGACTCCAACTCAAAAAAAATAACAACAACAAAAAAAAAAAAAACAACTAAGGTTTAGTGACATGAATAGATATAAAATAATTTAGAATCCTTGAAACTATAATTTGGGGATGTTGAACATATTCAGAGTAAACAGGATTCAACTGAGCCCTCCTTACCTCCCTCAGTAATTGCAAGGATTGCTCTGTGGAACTCTGTAGTCTAGGAGGAAAAACACTGCTTTAGATACTGGGTGACCATAGACAGTTTTAGGTTGGGGACAGGCCTCTCAGGACCGCATTGTAGAGAAAGGGTTCTGCAGCATTGTTTGAGACAGCACTAACCTGGAAGACCCAAATGTCTGTCAGTAAGAGGATGGACAAAAATTGTATGTTGTTATATAATACTGTGTCACAGTGTATATAATAATGTAATACTATATTACAATGGAAGTGAAGGAAATAGAACTACCTGTGTTCACATGGATAATTCACAGACTTGATGAGCAAAAAACAAACAAGTTGTAAAATAATGCATAAGTATATTGCTTACATAGGCTTAAACACAAACCAAATCTCTATGTTACAAATGCAAACATAGTAAAATTATGCAAATTTATGAAAATGATAAATGCCAAATTCAGAAGAATTGTTTTAGTCGGGCTCGGTGGCTCAGCCTGTAATCCTGCGCCTTGGGAGGCTGAGGTGAGTAGATTGCCTGAGCCCACGGGTTCGAGACCCACCTAGGCAACTTGGTGAGACCTCATCTCTACAATAAATCAAAAAATTAGCCGGGTGTGGTAGCGCGCGCCTGTAGTTCCAGCTACTTGGAAGGCTGAGGTGGAAGGATTGCTGGAGCCCCAGCAAGTCGAGGCTGCGGTGGCCGGGAGCGGCTGCTGCGCTCCAGTCTGGGCGACAGAGTGAGACTCCAACTCAAAAAAAATAAAAAAGAAGAATTGTTTTTATTTTGAGGGGGCATGGAGATGAGTACCTATATGTTAATATTATTATTCTTTTTTATATTTACATGCATCTTAAATATTATATAGTAACTAGGGGAAAAAATCTTTAAATAATTGAGCAGAGGGTAGATAATGAATGTGAGTGGTGATATTCCCCCCTTTTTTTAAAAAAACATTGTTTATTTAGAAAGTAAATTAGAGACAGAGAGAGAGGAGATTCACATCCCCGAGGTAGGGGAGGGAACCAAAACCAAGGAACATGGCAGCCATAGCTCAAAGAGCCACATGGACACACCAGAGTTTAACAAATCAGTAGTGACTGGTCGCTCAGAGATGAGTGAGATTGCGCCACATTGCCCAGGCTGGTCTTGAACCCCTGGGCTCAGGCAGTCCTCTCACCTCCGCCTCCCAAAGTGCTGGGATTGCAGGCATGAACCACCGTGCCCAGCTGTGAGGGGTGATTGATCATGGAGTACTCTACAGTTACTTGAGCCTACAGTGATCATGGGGTACTCTACAGTTACTCTACAGTTACTTGAGCCTATGGTGCCTACCAAAGTGATACTGAATGTGAACTGATTGACATGCTCCAAGCATAGAGATCAAATTTTGGTTCTGCAGCAAACTGGTTTGGGGACCCTAGAAAGACTCATTTCTGTGTATCTCAGCTTCTTTAACTGCATTAGACAGGCTTTACATAAAGCCCTCTTTAGTACTGGTGTTCTGGAATTGTTAAAATAATAAGGTCATGGTTACAAACCACTCTTAATTAATGTGTATTTGAAAAGATGGTAATTTTGCAAATACACCTTTAGAGACAGCTTCAAAGTCTGGATGACTTCTAAGACAAACAAAAACAGCTGAGTCCTGTGTCCTCATTAGCCAGACAGTAACTATAGAGTACTTCATGATCTCAATGCTGTGTGCTTTGGAAGTAGTTTGCTAAGGCTGCTCTTTCTACCCTGCCTGGACAACGTAATTGTGTGGCTCAAATCCTCCCCCCAGTTAGAGATGAAGCAAAAGTCCTTGATGAGCCTGGGGAACGAGGCAGAAGAAAAACGTGGTTCCGAGGCTGCTGAGGCAAACCCTGAGAGCCTGGGTGAGTGTGCCAACACCAGCTGTCATCACTGGGCCTTCTGCTTTCATTTCAGAGCCTAGAAAACCAGGGACCTGCCTTCTAGATTATCTTAGTTGAGGATGTGTTGATCAGGGAAAGTAATACAGGTGTGAAATGTAGCTTCCAAGGATGTTTTACAAATAAACAAAATGCCGGAGATGACTAATTGTTGATTGACATGCTCTAAGCATAGCATCTTTCTGATTACTTTTCTTAGGAGGCATCAGGTGCCTTTTGAGCTACACCTTGTGTTTCTGAAGTTTGCTCACACTGCATATACAGTGAAGTTAAAGAATTGCAATGACTTTTTTTTTTTCTGAGTTGAAGTCTCGCTCTGTCGCCCAGGCTGGAGTGCAGCGGCATGCTCATGGCCACTGCAACCTCGACCTGCTGGGCTCAGGCGATCCTTCCATTCCAGCCTTCCAAGTAGGAACTACAGGCATGTGCCATCACACCCAGCTAATTTTTCTTGATTTATTGTAGAGATGAGGTCTTGCCAAGTTGCCCAGGCTGGTCTTGAACCCTGGGCTCAGGCAATCTTCTCACCTCAGCCTCTGAAAGTGCTGGGATTATAGGCATGAGCCACTGCACCTGGCTTGTGATGATTTTTAAAAATGGTATTATGGTTATGTTATTTTGTAAACTCTTATTTTTTTTAGAGAAATATACTGAAGTTTTTACGTATGAAATAGCATGGTGCTGGGAACTGCGTGGAAATAACACAGGGAGCAGGGAGTTGAGAGATGAAACATGACTGGCATATGTTAATATACATGGAAGGGACCCTACACTATTCTCTGTTGTTTGAAAATGTCCACAATAAAATTTTTTAAATTGTTCTTATAGTCTTGGTGAGATCTTGATTTATACAATGAGATGAAATTTTATTCTGTTCTGTCAGTATATCACTATTAATAAAGGTGTTTCTTGCCCTAAATTGTAAGTTTAAATAGATTTTCTCTCCAAAAGTAGGCAGTAAGTTTAATTTTGACTCTTTATTCATTATTGTTCTTTTTTGTGTGTTTAGCAAAAGAGTGTATCCAGAAGAGTCTTCTGTTACTAAAATTTCTGCCCATGGGCCTAAGTTCAAAAGAAAGCTGTGATAAGTTGGTGGCTGTTGATGAAACCGATCCTCTCCAGCAGCTTGACAAGCACCAGAGGACAAGCTCTGTGGTGGAAGAGCATTTCCAGGCCTCAGCATCTCCTACCAACACAGTACTTCCTGCTGCAGGAGACCAGAGTCCTGGCGTGGACGTCCAGTCAAAGCTGCTTCCCAGCAGTGGTCCACCTGCTGCAGAAGTGTCACCTGTCACAGCTGAAGAGCCCTTGTCACCTTCTACTCCCACCCGGCGGCCTCCCTTCACACGAGGACGACTCCGGCTGCTCTCCTTTCGTTCCATGGAGGAGGCCAGACCGGTGCCCACAGTAAAAGAGAAATACCCTGTGCTGAAGGATGTCATGGATTTTATTAAGGATCAGTCACTCTCGCATGAGAGGTGAGCTGGTCATTCCCTCCCAGCACTCTCTTTCCAAGCCACTTAGTCTAGTCAAACACTTGATGTTCTTGTTAAAAATGAGTAAATGATATTTAGGAGAGATCAAGACTTGTTTTAAAATATTCAAGAAAAAATTTGAAGAAGTGCTCTTCACTTAAGATTTGAATATCATACTGCATGTAAAGTATATCCCAATAATGTCCTGTTAGAATAAAAAAAAGAAGTATTTCTTTGGTAACTGCCACTTATAAATTTGTCTTATTTTAAAGAGACATTTAGGACATGTTATTTTCTGACAAAATTATGTCAGAAATTATATCCATGGGCCTATATTTCTGGAAAAATGGTGCATGAATTAAGTTAGGAATTTCCTGTCCTAAGAATTAAAGCATTGTCTCTGTAGGGAAGTGAAGATATCACAGTTCCTTAATAATTTTTTAAAGTGTGTTGTTGGACTTCTAGGTAATTGGTGTGAACTGATTTGTAATGCTGCTGAGTGATGACTAAAAGTAGTTAGCAGGTATTGATACTCTCGCTGCATGGTATTTTTAGTACGTCACAATAGTATTTCTAATTAATATGATATCAGAACTTAGGTGGACAGGAAGATATGTTTTCTTTTCTTTCGGCCCCAGTTCAAATATTTTCTGGGTGTTCCTGACTTGAGTTTTGTCTCCAGTGTTGTAAAGGTCCTTTCCCTGAGGAAAGCCCAGGCTCAGAGCATCCTCGAGGTCCTGAGGATAATTCAGTATTGTGCAGAATCTCTTGGACAGCCTCATTGCTTCCATCCACCTTTTATACTTTTCCTGTTGGAACTCCTGACCTGCCAGAAAGATTTTACCAAGTAAGTACAAATGACAAGTCCTCAAGGGTTTTTTTTTTTTTTTTTTTGAAGTACTAACTGTCTTCTTGAATTAATAACTTCATCGCTCTTTCATCCCAAGGAAAAATGGGTTATATCCTTTTAGTAAGTAAGTGCCGGCCACATGTTCATTCCTCCTGGTGAGTTTATCAGTTTTATTTTACTAGATGGTGAGAATTGTATTCCTCATATACCCATTCTTGTCATTTGGCTCCTGGAAGCTGTGAGCTAAATGTAATGCTCGTTTACAGTAATGACATTAATCTCAGTACATCACAAAGTGGTTCAATATTCACTCAATAAATTTTTTTTGACTGTTATATACTATTCTAGATATTATTTATACAGTAGTGGGCAGAGTGGGCAAGGTCTTGTTCTAATGGAGCTTATATTCTATTGAGGAGAGAGAGACAATTAAAAAAATACATACATGTATATCAGATAGTGATATTGTTATGAGTGACCTAGTTTGGTCAGGGAAGGCAGTCTAAGAAGATGACATGTAAACCAAAAGACCAACGACCAGCTGAGATCAGGGAGAAGTGCATTAAAGGCAGAAGGAATAGTGCAAAAGCTCTAGGATGGGGAATGAGTCCATGAAACAGAAACAAAATCAGTGTGGCTGAGTGACAGAGGAAAATGGGATGGGGTAAGGACAGATAGGTAGGACCCTTATCATGTAAGGTATTTGGATTTTATACTGAGCTGTAGATGGGAAACCACTGGGTACTTTTAAGAGGAATGCACTTTGATTTATATTTATGAAAGATGCTTCTGGCTGCATTGTGGGAAAAGGGTGGAAATAAAGCAGTTAGAAGACTCTTACAGTAGTCCAGATAAGAGATGATAGTTTGAACCAGGCAGTAGTACTGGAGTTGGAGAGAAAAGGTGATTCAGGATATATTTTAGAGGTGGAATTGTCAGGACTTATTGATATAGAGGGTAAATGAAAGGAAAGAATCATAAGAAAAGAAACTCCTAGGTTTGGGCATGAGTGGCTGGGTGAATGGTGATACATTTTACTGAGGGAAGTAATATAGAAGAAACAGATTTGGGTGAAATTGAAAGTTTTGTTTTGGCCACGTCAAGTTTGAACTGGTTTTTTGACATCTAAGTAAAGAGACCAAGAAGACAGAGACCTTGAAAGAGGTCAAGACTAGGGATAGAATTTGGATGTCATCAGCATATAGATGGTATTTAAAGCCCTGAGACCTCCTAGAAAGAGTGCAGAGATAGATAAGAAAGGATCCAGGACTGAGCCTTGGGGCACTTCTTTACTTAGAAGTCAAGTAGAGGAAGGAGAGTCAGCTAAGGAGAGCAAGAAGTGGCTATTGAGGTAGATAGAAAATCAGGGGATGGTCATTTCGTGGAAGCCAAGAGAAGAATGTATCTCAAAAGGTAAGAATGGTCAGTCTGTGTCAAATGCTATGGGGAGTTTGTTTGTTTTTAATATGGTTTATTTAAAAATAAATTAGAGCGAGAAAGAGAAGGGAGAGAAAAGGTTCACCTCCCCAAGGTGGGAGAGGGGGCCAAAGCCAGGAAGCATGGCGACAGCCATAGCTCAAAGAGCACATGGCCACACCAGAGTCTAGCAAGGCCATGGCTGGTGTGAGGGTTTCAGCAAGATAAAAACACACTGAATTTGGCAGATCTGGGAACAGTCTTACTGGAGCCAAGGGGCCGAAAGCCCAGTTAGACCGAAGAGAATGAGAGTGATAACATGGAGAGAGACTACAGACAATTAGTTCAGGATTTTTGGCCTTAAAGAGGATAAGGGAAATGGGACAGTAATTGGAGGGGAATGTACGGTCAACTAAGGGTTTTTAAGAGATTTGAGTACTCTTGTATGGGAATGAGTCAGTTATGAGGAAGAACTTGATGCAGGAAGAAAGGGGACAATTTGCAGTAGCAATTGTGTAAGTAGAGAGGTTCGCCTTTGACTGAACCAGGGAGGTTCTTTTTGTGGTAGCAGGAGGAAACAGGACACATAGACAGTGTTCACAAGTTGTCTGGTAGATTTGGTGGAGCAAAGAATTCCTATGTGACCACTTTGGTTTTTTAAAATAGAAGATAAGGATAGCCATCAGCAAAAAATGAAGGATGGGAAGGACATAGTGGTGGTTAAGGAGAAGCAGGAAGGTTTTAGATAGTAATAAAAAGTGAGAAAGTCAGTCCACTGGATTGCCTGACAATTATGAGTGCTTATTTGAGAATTATGGTTATAAATTTAAAGTGATACTAGTCAGCTAGTCAGGTCGTATGGTGTTTCCTCCGCAACATTTAGCTGTTTTGATATAGATATAAGGTTTCTCAGGCAAATACAAGGAGGAAGAATGAGGCAAGAGAGTTGGTGTTTGCTAAACTGTGATTATGGGTCATAGAATCTAAGCTGAGAAGGGAGCAGAGAGAAAGCACAGCTGGAGTAGTGGTGAATATAAGGCAGTGTTCTGGACAGGGGCTCATTAAGGATATGGCTGTTCAGGGAATCCTACAGCAGGTGAGCAGGAGATCTGGCATCAGGGTAGGGTACTCTGAAGTCAGTTTTTCAGAGGTGATGCCATCACATGATGAAAAGGTCAAGGAAATGACCATCAAACAGGGATGCTAAGGACATGGAAAAGAACATCATTGGAGGAGACGATGGCAGAGAACTGAGAGAAAAAGAAACAGGCATTATTCCCATGGATGTTGAAGTCACCAAGGTGGCAAGGATCCAGGTAGAAAAAAGAATGAACTTCATGCTAAAGTCATCAATAAAGGGCATCAGGGTGGGCTTGATGGTATGGAAATGATTAAGTGGGGTAATTTGTGAAGCATACTTAACACAGTATCTGGCACTCAGGTAGTGGTGGGAGGGGTGGTTTTTATACTCACAGAGAAAGACAGATAATTGTCATTTCCATACTTGTGTTGGTTCACTCTTGAACCAGTCAAATGGACTTACTTGCTGTTTTGTCTATTACTTTCTAAAGGTATTATATTTGTATTTATTTAAGTTCCTGTGCCACTTTGTTCAGCTTGCTGCTTCTTGCTGCTCTTTTTTTAAAAAAAATAAGAAATAATGATTGTTAAGTAAAAGATGTTCTGGCAATTTAGTGAGTTGGTGGTTTCCTCTGTTTCTAGTTACTTTGGACACTTGGAAGGCTGTGGTGCTGACCTACACAAAGAAATTCGAGACACTTACTATCAACTCGTTCTGTTTTTGGTCAAAGCCATTAAAGGATTTAGTAGCATAAATGACAGGTACTGGATTACTTTATAATTTCTAGAGAAAAAAATGTACTTTTTTCTAATAATGTAATAAATACATATTCAATGTTGAAAATACAAAAAAGGACAAAGAATAAAATAAAACGCCAGGTGCAGTGGCTCAAGCCTATAATCCCAGCACTTTGGGAGACTGAGGCGAGAGGATTGCCTAAGTCCAGGGGTTCGAGACCAGCCTGGACAACATGGTGAGACCTCGTCTCTATAATAAATAAATAAAAAAAATAGGTGTGGTGGCGCACGCCTGTAGTTCCAGCTACTTGGAAGACTGAGGTGGAAGGATCACCTGAGCCCAGCAGGTTGAGTGCCACTGCACTCCAGCCTAGGTGACAGAATGGGATTCTAACTAAAAAAAAAAAGAATAAAATAAAAAAATAATCTCTAATGTTACCATCTAGAACTAATCACTAATGTTAATTTATTAATATATTTTCTCCCAGTCTTTTTTCTGTCTGGTATGTACATTTTTTAAAAGGTGGTGGGTCTGGGTTTACCTAAGAGTTTGTAACCTATTATTTTCAGTTTTGGTATAATATGTGCAATTTAAAAACTCGATATAAAGCCATTTCCCAGTCTTTTTCCTAGGTAATTTAGACACAAGCCTTACATTAAATAGTTCTTTTGTAAATCTAAATTGTATAACCTTAGCTAATTTGGGGCTGACCCCAATCTTGCTGTTTATTGAGAGGTGACTTTTACTTCTCAGTCCTTTACCGAAGATGCCCCTATGGTAGTGCTGGCAGGCTGGAAACCTTACTTTACGCTTTTCAGAGTCTCTTGCTTAAGCTTTGAAGAATATTTGTATGGAGTATGAGAAATTTGAAAGGAACCCAAACCAGCAATGTGTTGTTCCCTTCTGCTTTCAAATTACAAACAAAGCAGATCACCAACTTGCATTGTTTCTGTTGTCTTTGTTGGTAACCAGCAGCTTTGATAACTGTCACCCTAATGGCTTCTTTAGGTCCTTGCTGCCTGCCTTATCCTGTGTTCAGACAGCCCTGCTTCATCTTTTGGATATGGGCTGGGAACCCAGTGACCTCGCCTTCTTTGTTGATATTCAGTTACCAGATCTCCTCATGAAAATGTCACAAGAAAATATAAGTGTCCATGACAGTGTGATCAGGTAAGAACACAGTCCTGCACTCTGTAGTTCCTAATGTGGATTATGAAATACAGGGGTCATAGTGTGGAGATTAAGAACACAGACACTGAAGCCAGCAATATCCTGGCTTTGCCACATACTAGCTGAGTGGCCTTGGGCGAGTTATTTAATCCTTGTCTGCATCAGTTTCCTCATCTTTAGAGATGGAGATAATAATGATACCTGTATCTGATTCCTATTGTTAAGAACTCTGGAGTAAGATATTTAAATGTTTAGAACAGTGACTGACATGCTTAGTGCTGTGTAAATTGGTGGTGATGGTATTGTGAACTCTAAGGATGAGTATCCTCTGCATTTAGGAGATCCTAGTATAGTTTGTTGAATCAGGGAATTCTTTTCTTTGTTTTTTGTTGCACACATATGTGATGTTAGCCATTATAACTCCCTGCATATTATAAGGACTTAAGTTATGAGAAAAATAGTAATGTGAAAGGTTTTTTCTTCCTGATTTTGACCATTGTGTCTCCACCCTGCTCAAGTCCACTTACCCATTAGCAATTCATGTGTAGAAAAGAAAGGAGAATGGCAGAAGAAAAGCAAGTGCTAAGAAGAGAGAATTCAGAGGAAATGGATGAATGTGTAAACAGTGGGACAGGCCGGGCTCAGTGGCTCAGCCTGTAATCCTAGCACTTGGGGAGACCAAGGCGAGTGGATTGCCTGAGCCTGCTGGTTCGAGACCAGTCCAGGCAATTTGGCAAGACCTCATCTCTACAATACATAAAAAATTAGCCAAGCGTGGTAGCGTGCACCTGTAGTTCCAGCTACTTGGAAGGCTGAGGCGGAAGGATCATCAGAGCCCAGCAGGTCAACAATGGGATGGCCATGAGTGTGCCACTGCACTCCAGCCTGGACAACAGGGTGAGACTCCAATTCAAAAAAAGAAAAAAAAAACAGGCCGGGCTCAGTGGCTCAGCCTGTAATCCCAGCACTTCTGGAGGCTGAGGAGAGTGGATTATCTGAGCCCACAGGTTCAAGACCAGTCCGGGCAACTTGGTGAGACCTTGTCTCTACAATAAATTTAAAAATTAGCCGGGAATAGTAGCACGCACCTGTAGTTCTGGCTACTTGGAAGGCTGAGATGGAAGGACTGCCAGAGCCCAGTGGGTCGACGCTGGGGTGGCGGTGAGTGTGCCACTGCATTCCAGCCTGGGCGATGGAGTGAGACTCCAACTCAAAAAGCAAAACAAAACAGTGGGACAGTTTTTGTTCTCAGAAGAATTATTGTGGGAAAAATGGGCAGAATTAGAGCTGTCTCCTTGTTTAAATAACCTTGACTATTATCTTGCTGTCAGAAGGTTCTGTGGGCAGAGAAAGGGAACACAGCACTAGGGGGGCATCAGCATGCTGATTCTTCCACTGTGGGCCTGCTCATTGTTGCAAGTTATAAGTAGGCCTACCTGAATCATTTTGTTGAAATGCATGAATCAATGAATATGTATTTATTGTTTGGTAAATATTTTGTATTTGCCGTCCAGCAAATTCTTTTGTGTTACTAAAACAAACTGTAAACTGAAATTATAGAAATGTATAATTTTGCATCAAAAAGGAGCCTATAAGATTATCTACCTGGAACTGTTTACTTGAAATAAGGAGACTGATAACTGGATCTGTGCCTGGGACATAGTAGATTCACCACAAATGATGATCAAATGGAATTATACCATGTGGTACAGACCTTCAAGCTCCTCACCCCTTATAGTCTACGCTGAAAAGGTCTCCCTTTCTATTGGCATATATCTTTCAAATAGTTGCAAATCCTGGGGCTTTGGAAAACAATTGACCTTTCCTTCTCAGAAGTTTAAAAATGCCAATATGTTAGACCCATAGGACACAGAGTCTGCTGATCAGCACCTTGCTTGGTTGTTGAGAAAGGCATGCTTTTCTCTCTTTATATCCTTCTTTTAGCCAATGGAGTGAAGAAGATGAGCTTGCTGATGCCAAGCAGAATTCCGAATGGATGGATGAGTGTCAGGATGGCATGTTTGAGGCCTGGTATGAAAAAATAGCCCAAGAAGATCCAGAGAAGCAGAGGAAAGTAAGACCTCTCAACTAGAGTAATCTGAAATGATTTGCTAGGAGTTTGGAGAGGAGAGTTTGCCTGGGGGGCAGTGCTGGCGGACTGTCTCCCAAAAGGGCTCCAGATGGCATTCAGTACCCTCATGTCTGGTCTTTAACCTGAGGGCCTCTGAATCCTGATTTGACCACACTCAGAGTGGCTTCCTCCCAAAGAATTAGATTCATGGGAAAATTGGCTCAGGAGGCTGATGTACAATATTAGGTGCCAGTGTGTTAATTTACAGTGAGAAATAGAACTTCTGACGGGACTGGGTTCTTGTGTTTGTGGAGTAGCACATTCTCCTCCTGTGGGCAGGCAACATGGGAAGCCACATTTAAGTCAGAAGTTTGCCTGGTGAGCATCAAAGTTACATGATTCAGATGCACAAAGGCATCAGGCTTAGATAGCCTGCCATTTTCCATGTGCCAGGCATCTGCTGCCTCAGATTCATTCATTTTCTAAGTATCGAGTGCCTACTATACCAACCACTTTGCTCATATAATACCTCTGTAGTGCTTGGATGGAGCATGCCAGCTGGGCCTTTGTGGCTTTTTCTCTCTTATATGTTCGTATCTTTTTGGGAGCCATTCTGTAGTTCTAAAATGATTTGGCATATTTGCTCTGGTCTGCTATTGTATGGTGACTTAACTAATTTATTTCACTCATTTCCAGGCCCTAAAGATAAACTGTTCTGTAGCTTCCAAGTACTTTCCAGTAAAACAATTTGTTTGCTCATGAAATAGTGCCCTTACTATTTCCCTAGACAGTTTCCTGTAAGTGCCAGGGACATTGCTCCCTTTGTAGTGTTTCCTGTATCTGTGAGCCTTACCACTGTCCAACCAGGTACCCAAGCCAGGAATTTGCTTGTTGTTCTTCATCCTTCCCTTTTACTGACCCCCATATCCAGTCACCAAGGTTCCTCACTCTTGCTGCTTCAGTGCCTCTCAAATCTGCCCACCTTTCACCATCCTGCTTATTGCTCAATCCCAGCCCTTATTACCTGCCATGGGATTACTTTAACAATTTAGTTTGTGATTAGTTCCCCTGAATCTAGTGTTGCCCTTTTCAATTCATTCTTTCATCAGCAACCAGAACTTTTTAGATATCCTTTAGAAAACCTTCCTTGTGTTCTCTGTGTTCTCTAAGCCTCCCAAATTTGCCTCTCACAGCACTTTTCATACTGTATGGTCACCATCTGTTTGCTTGATGGCACTTTCAACTAGACATTGAGTGTATTCATTTTCAAATCCTAGCAATCTAGTACAGTGCCTAGAACATTTTAAGTACCTATTGAATGTATGAATTGATTATAGTGGCATCATTAGAAAGTCTGTTGGTTAATTGTGTTTGTTTTACCTTACAGATGCACATGTTTATTGCTCGCTACTGTGACCTGTTAAATGTGGACATCTCTTGTGATGGGTGTGATGAGATTGCCCCCTGGCATCGCTACCGGTGTCTGCAGTGCAGTGACATGGATCTCTGCAAAACTTGCTTCCTAGGTAGATTTCATGAACTGAGTATGCCATATCAAAAGTAATAATTGTTTCTACTTTCTGTGATCTTGACATTTTAAAAAAACTTTTATTATACTAGGTAAAAATACTGCCCAGAGGTATTCTCTGACTTGTTGACAAACATGAACGTCACCTCCCCAACTAAATGAAAAGCTCCACAATTCTGGTGTCAGACATCCTTCCATCTTCCATCATGCTGTGTGTAGGCCCTTGATAAGCACTCAGGACGAAGGAATGTACATTCAGTGGACTTTCAAGGAAGTAGTTTTTGCTTCTGGATCACGCAGTGTTTACACATAGTGAAATACACACACATAACACACACGCACACAAGCAATACATTTGATTTGTGGGTGCTGAGGTAAAAGCAGACTCATATCTGAGTGCCCTTTGAGTGTGTGAACCTGTAAAAGACGTGGCCCCTGCCCTAGAAGCATATATAGTCCAGCTGGAAGCTAAGCTAGATATATCCACAGAATGTCTACTCTAATATAAGTGTATATACTGAGTTACAAGTGAGTAATATGGATTATTTCTGGAAAAGTAATAGAGGTAGTAGCAGCAATGCTGCAGGGAAGGTTTTGAAGGTGGTGGAATGAGAAATTGGTCTTTGAAGAAAGTTGGAACTGGAAGTAGTGAAGAAACATTGGAGACAACATAACCATCAAAGGCAGAATAAGCCCAGGGACAGAGGAGTGAGCATCTATAGTGAGTTTTGTTTGTTTGTTTATTTTAGAGACAGGATCTCACTATGTTGCCCAGGCTGGTTTTGAACTGGGCTCAAGCAGTCCTCTCGCCTCAGCCTCCCAAAGTGCTAGGATTACAATCATAAGCTACCATGCCCAGCCTGTAGTGAGTTTAGGTAGACTCACTTAAATGTCTTCCCAACTAAATGACAGATTAAGACAGGTGGGGTCTCAATTGTGGGACCACAAGATACTAGGCTAAGGAATCTGACTAGTCTGAAGACAGTGGGGAAGGTTTTTGAAGCAGGCTATTCTTTGATGAAAGCTATGCTAGAGGAAGGTGACTCTGTCTGTTTAAGAGTTTGCTTTAGGAAATCAATCACAGTAGTCAAAGGCATCAGAGCCTGAGCTGGGTCATGGCACTGGGAACAGAAGTGGGTGAGAAGTGAGGATTATTAAGCAGGGTTTGTGACAGTTTGGAGACCCACTGGACTTAGAGTGAGAAAGAGACCAGAGCAGCCAGTCTCTTTCATGACTATCATTTTCTCTCACTCACTGGGTCTGGGGCTAGGAAGTCAGTTTTCATCCATGATTCTAGAGTGAAAAGGGAAGAACAAAAAACCTGATCACTCCTCAGTGCTTGTTAACAGGAATACACTGACAGATGTTTAATGTTTGTTAGAGGAGAGGTCATGGAGACAGCTCACAGATTGGCATGTGGATTTGCTTCCACCAAATGGCAGTGATGATGGGAATTGGTGAATTTTTTTTTTTGAGTTGGAGTCTCTGTTGCCCAGTCTGGACTGCAGTGGCACACTTAAAACCACCACAGCCTCGACCTGCTGGGCTCAGGCAATCCTTCTACCTCAGTCTTCCAAGTAACTGGAACTACAGGTGCATGCTACCATGCCCGGCTAATTTTCTGGTTTATTGTAGAGATGAGGTCTCGCCAAGTTGCCCAGGCTGGTCTTGAACCCATGGGCTCAGGCAATCCTCTCACCTCGGCCTCTCAAAGTGCTGGAATTATAGATGTGAGCCACTAACTACACCTGACCTGATGATATATTTAATTGGACAACTGTACTGGGAAAGTGGGCTCAGTTCATGTACCATTGCTGAGAAATTCTGTGCCAAGAACATCATTCATATACTCAGAACCACCTGGACAGAGGATCCTGGTCTAGAGGATGCCTGTGGCTCCTGTCTTCCTGAGCAGTCAGTGTTGGGATTGGTTTGGGTTTGGAAACTGGTCCTTCTAGGAGATCTCTGCCCCATCCACCTCACGTTGCTGTTTTTCCCCTAGGTGGAGTAAAGCCTGAGGGCCATGGAGATGACCATGAAATGGTCAACATGGAGTTCACCTGTGACCACTGCCAGGGTTTGATCATAGGCAGGAGGATGAATTGCAATGTGTGCGATGACTTTGACCTTTGCTATGGATGCTATGCAGCAAAGAAATATTCCTATGGGTATGTCTCAGATGACCATAGCCATGAAGTCTTTTAAGTATTTCTTCACTTGAAAAAGGGACTTCTTAAAGTTCTTTCATACAAAATTTCAAACATACCCCAAGATACAGTGAACCCCCACATACCCATTTACCAGATTCAGCAGTGGGGAAGATTTTGTTATCTGTGCATAGTTTCTTTCTTTCTTTCTTTCTTTGTTAGGGTGTTTTAAGCAAATTCCATGCTTTAAATCATTTCCTTCTTATATATTTCATATCCATCTCTAAAAAATTATGGACATTTTCTCATGTTACCATGCTATATCATATCTTGCAAAATCACAATATTCAATTGTTATTTAGCCTGGTTTCCATATACAGTCTTTGGGGGTGTTAAATCTTGAATTGCTATGTTCATTGTTTGTGTTTGTTCATCTTCCTGAGATGTTTGCCTCTGTTTAAATTTTCAATAACCACAGCCTAGAGATGACTAATATCCAGTTGTGACTATGTGCTCCCCCAAGGCCCTGTGCTCCTTTCTGGAGCCTCATAAAAGCCTGTAAGCCCTAAGTATGTCTTGCCTTCGCAGCCATTTGCCTACCCACAGCATCACAGCCCACCCAATGGTGACCATTCGGATCAGTGACCGGCAGAGGCTCATCCAGCCCTACATCCACAACTATTCCTGGCTGCTCTTCGCTGCCCTCGCTCTCTATAGTGCCCACCTGGCCAGTGCAGAGGACGTGGATGGGGAGAGGCTGGATTCCCAGGCCCGCAGCAGTGCCATCACCCTGCGGAGCCAGTGCATGCAGCTCGTCGGGGACTGCCTGATGAAGGCGCACCAGGGAAAAGGTGACTTCCCCATGCACAGAAACCAAAACCAACCCTCAGCTGCTGGTGAAGAGAAAGCTCGGCAGAAGTAAAATAATGTGCTTGGCTTACAGGCAACACAATCTAGTTTTCCATGAAAGGGCTCCACCCTGGTGTGGAACTTAATGTTAAGCTCCCAGATGCATTTGAGAAAAATGTTTGTTGGCATTCAAGTGTCATTTCATTTCTTTCAAATATTTACATGAAGATCTAAAAAATATTAATGAAAACTCTTTATATCTGTGGATAGAATATTTAGTATTCAAATCTACCATACTTTGCTGAAGGTATCTAGACTTCTTTTAACATGGAGTTCAAATCAACTTCCATATGACTGTATTCTAGATGAGAGCTGTTTACAAGTAAGATAGTTTAGCAAAATATGTAGGTGAATGTGACTTTACTGAGAACTGCTAGGAAGAAAATAACTTGAATTTTAAACCTCGGAGACATTTAAATTTCTCTCGGATAATAAACTCCCATTCTAGCTCACATTAGGGAATCAAACCTGTATTAGACAGCAGTGGTTAACACTAGCGCCTCAGAGCAATTTTGTTATCCAATTGCCAATGGAAATTTAGAAATCTAGTTGCGTGAGATTACTATAAAATTATAATGTTTATTATTTTTTCAATAGTCCTGTTGTATATTTGTCTTCTGTTTTTAATAAAGTGCAGTATATCACTATTCAAACTTTCATCATCTGATATGAGCTGAATAGATTTAGATAGCTAGGGGCTTGGTTTTTGTAGAACTCAGCCATCTATTTCTATTTAGTGGCAATGTAATTTATGGCATTTGCTGGAAATAACCCTTGTTATAAACTTACACCCATTCTCTTATTTGCTTCCCATGTAGGTCTTAAAGCTCTAGCTCTGCTTGGTATATTGCCAGATGGTGACTCTACCCCAGAAAATCAGGTCCTGCCTGTCACTGTGTCCACCCGAACATCAGAGGAGCAACTAGAGAAGAAAACTGTCCAGGGTGCTGAGGAGCTTTTAGAAGCAGACCCTTTTATGCACTGCAATGTAAATAACAACTCCTTACTGCACAGAATCACAGGTTGAACTGTGAATGGGACAGCCATTCACACAAGGTAGTATAGCAGAGAAGTTAAGAGCACGGACTCAACCTACACTGCTGAATTCAGGTCCCTGCTCTGTCAGTTCTTAGGCATGTTACTACAGTCTCTTTGCTTCAATTTTCTCATTTGTAAAATGAGAATGATAATAATAATACCTGTAACACAGGGTTGTTGTAAGAAGTTGCAAACATTATACACTTTGAGCTAACATATGTAAAGTGCTTAGAACAGTGTTCATATTAAGCTCAAATCAGTGTTAATTATTCCCATGAACTACCTCCTGGTGGTGTTTATAAGGATTGAACAAGATTATGCACCTAAATAAATTAATTCCTAGCCCATGGTGAACACTAAATATATGTCGTTATTTTTATATTCAGTCAACAAATAGGTGTTACCAAATGCTGTTTGCCAAGTAGATACAGTAGTTTACGCATTAGTTGCATAAACAGAAAAGCCTTTCCAGATCCAGATGTAACATGTGATAGTGACAGTAAAGAGTATTTTATGGAAGAATACAGCTTTGCTTCTGTGATGCTGCTTCCAAAGCTTCAGTTTATTCTGTAAGTGCCCCTGACTTTGCCTAAGGAGCCACTGATATGGCTGTCCTCTGCTATGTCAGGTTACTAGTTCAGGAATTCCCCCATCTGGTGGTTATAGCTCACGAGGATTCTGTTGTCATGTAGAGCAATACAAAAGTAAAAATGACCAGCAGAAATATGAAAATTTCTATTATATTCATTCAGCCAGAGAGCCAGCAGAAGACAGGCTGCATATCATCAAGCCTGTCTCAGCTGTCCACATATTTTACCACAATATGCCTTCTCCGGGGAGCACTTTAACTACTCACAGGTCATGGTGGGGGTAGAGAGAATGTGATCAGGAAACATGGGATAAATCAACAGTCTTCACCTGTGAGCTCTCAGTATCTTATAATTTGCCACCCACAGATACTGTGCTCCCTCATTTATTTGTTCACTTATTTATATTTTAATGGACCCATGGTATTTTTCACGATTTATAAAAATTCAGTGGATTGAAATCTATCACTTTTCATTATTTATTTTGATGCTTAAATAGTCCCATGTTTAGCCAGTGAGAACTCCTTCCAGCTGGCTTTTGCAGCCTTTTGATATGTTGCTATTATTCTTTGACCATTTCCTTAATTATTTTTCCTGAAAGTAGGATTTATTGAGAGAACTGAAAAGCTCCCATAGTGGGGAGGGACCCGAAGGGGTTGCCCACCTTAATTTTTGATATGGAGTGATGTTTTAACTTTAGCTTTCTCTGTCTAGGGAGTGAAATGGGACTTTTTCCAAAAAAAGTCACAAGGTATTATTTTTATTCTTGAATGTTTCCATCTTCTGGGTTCCCTCCCCACTGACAACTGGGTGCACCCAGGGTATCTTGCCTCTGGCGCAGTCTCATAATCTTCTAGCAAAGCCACAATTTGAGCACTGTCCCCACAACAGAATCTGAGTGTTACCACTACGATGGCCCTAAGGACTATACCCATTGGGATCCTGAATACAAATCACTGTTTTGAATTCTCACATGCCCAATCCTAGGGCCCTATTAAGGGTATCTACCCTCCCTCCAGTGACAGAGAATTTTGTTTTAAACAACTAAGAAACCAACCTAGGTCAGAGGCATCATCTAGAAGATTCTGTCTACAGTGGCCTCAGGCCAGTAACAAGGCCCCCTCGGATGCTGAGGGGTGCAACTGCAGTGGTTCTTTGTAGTCCTGTGATAACAGAAAAGAAAGATAAAGACTAAAGTTATTCGCCAGAACTTTGGAATTATGTTGTCTTCACAAAGTGCCACATGTTACAGGAAGTAAGCTGTCTAAAGTCTTTTTAGAGAGTACATATTTAACAAGGCAGGTAACTCCCCCAATCTTAGTCTTCTCTTAGGGCAGCCTTATAACTGTCTTTTTCTCAAAAGGAGATTGAGGGTAGGATCAAGTTAAGGTTACATATCCAGAGAAGATAAGTTACTGCCTCTGGGAGACAGCAATAGCTCCTGAGTATCTGGTGCTATGTAACACTTCCACCTTTGGCCCTGAAGAGTCAAAATCACATTTGGCCTTCCCAGACTTGGAGCTGGGGTGCCTCTATCATGCACAGAAGACTCCCATGTTGGCAGGATATTACATATAAGCTCATGTGACAACAGGGAAAAGCACCCTGAGGGTCCTGGGAGTGCAGATGTCCACTGGGGGGCTGTGAGTGACTTCTTAGGAGATGTAGGCTGAAGGCTGTCACCTTGCCCATCTGAGCAGCTCACCCTCAGACTCCTGATCCCAAAAGAAGTCTCCCAGCTTCATGAGAGCTCCCTCAAGTCTCATGGCCTAAACAGGTTTCTCAAAAGAGCATCAAAGAGGTGCTTGTTAAAATCGAGAAATAGAAAAGAATGTTAGAATGTGGTAGTGAGAAGGCCAGGCTTGGTCGCTCAGCCTGTAATCCCAGCACTTTGGGAGGCCAAGGCTAGTGGATTGCCTGGGCCTGCAGGTTTTAGACCAGCCCAAGCAACTTGGGAAGACCTCGTCTCTAAAAAAAAAAAAATTAGCTTGGTATGGTAGCGCATGCCTGTAGTTCTGACTACTTGGAAGGCTGAGGTGGAAGGATCGCCGGAGCTCAGCAGGTCGATGCTGGGGTGGCCATGAGCATGCTACTGCACTCCAGCCCGGCGGATGGAGTGGGACTCCAAATCAAAAAAAAAGAATATGGTACAAAGGGTGTGCATATATAGGTTTAGGAGTAATGTCTGGTTTTGTTTGGTCAAGTGTTATCTATGATTGGTTTTATAAACACCTACCATGCTAACAAAGGCAAATTCTATAGAAATCTAAGAGAGGAAAGATACACAGCCCACAACCCTATCCCACAGCCTACAGAATGCCAGTTTCTACATCGATAAAATAGCTTAATCTATGGCAGAAAACAATATGGTGTTTCTAGGCTTTGGATTTGATGTATTCTTACCTTCATAATAGTAAAGAAATATTAAATATAAAGAATTTTCTAATTTTATAAATAAAGCTTTATTTGGTTTTTCTACCAAAGGAAAAAAAGTGCATTAAAGTTAGTCATAGTATACTACAAGGAAATTCACAACTTTGTCTTTTTCCCAAGGAAGAAATTTTCATACTGGCTTCTGAAAGCTAAATAGAATGTATTAGAGGTTTGTAACAGAGCCATTGCTTATGTGACTGGAAGCTCTGACAGAGGGACGTCTGGAAGATGGGGACATGACACAATGGTTACTATCTTAATTAGAGTACAGAGTTATTACAAGAAATGAATGGTATTTTCCAATGGAATTTGAAAGTTTTTTAGTCTATGAAGACTGGCTAATAAAGAATTGTATTATATTAATGGATTAAACTTTGTTATAAGAAATCTTAATTCCTTTACACTTTTTTTTTTAGGGAAAGAATGCTGCTCATGAGGAAGTCAGATCTTTAGATTATAAGAATACAAACAAGACAGAAGAAGAAGGTATATCGTTAAGCAAGGATTCTTCATTCCAGATCCAAATTTTAGATTCACCTGCAGATGCTAGCACACCTACAGGACTTCCAGGTAAAGATTATTTGACCATTCCATTACCTAGATCTCTTTTTACCTTAAAATGCACACTTATGCATCACTTGTTGCACAGTTTGAAATTGGCTAGCGACCAATGTTGCATGGTTTCTCAGTTTTGTTCAGATGGTGCTAATAACACTTTGAACGTATCTTTCCTTCATTTTGACTCTTTTCTTACCTCATTTATTCCCTACATTTACTGAGTGCCATCTATGTGCCAAGCACTGTGCTAGACCCTAGGGATGAAACAAGTACTGAATCAGACAGATGGAAATGTAGTAATCATATTCCACGGCAAATTACAGTTACCTGCACCCTTTGTCTTAAACCCTCCTAGACTGTGAGCTCCATGAGGGCAGGAACTACATATCAAATATTAACGGTGATTGGTACCTCTCTGAATATCTTTATTGTATTCACATAAGCCTTATAGAGGAAGAGATGGAGGGGACCTTGAATGTGCTAAGATCTGCACATTCTGGATGGGCATTTAGAACAGAAAGAACAACATGAGCAAAGGCCCAAAACTGGAAAAGCCCCAGATGAATATAAGGAAGAAGTCTCTCTTGATAAGTGTGTAGAGATGGAGCAGAACACCAGAGGGTGAAACAGGAGAGGTGCTGTGAGACTCTGCTGCAGAGGGACTCTCAGCCCACCAGGGAATAGCAGTGGCAAGGTCAGCTGGTTTTAGAACTGAGGAGCAGTGTGATGGAGGTGCTGTGGGCTAAAGAGACTGGAAGTAGACCTCAGAATAAAGAACCCTGGGAGGCAGGTCTCGCCCATCTGCCTGCTCTTTGATGGAGGCAGGGAGTGAGCAGCTGGCATTCTGCCCTTCCTGTCGGGCCAGCTCTCAGAAGGGGCTGATGCTCATCTCTGCAGAACATATAATTCTGAGTTTCAGAAAACAGTCTGACACTCCACATCAGTCCAGGTCACCAAAATCTACTGAGTCTGATTCCCCTGAGGAGCAGCATTCCAGTTCATAGGCAGTTTATTCATTCACCAAGTATGTCTCAACTCATCTCCTTAAAGTACATTCTCCTTTACAACCACAGTGTCATTATCATGCTTAAAAAAATTTAACATTGATAGAATAAATACAGATTTCCCAACCTGCCATGCTCCACAACGATTCTGGGTGCTTGAGATATATCACTGAAAGAAACAAAAATCTGAAGGGAAGACAGACAGTGAACAGTAAATATAAATGATACGATCTGTGAAAAAGTGGTTAAATGCTGTGAGCTGGGTCAGGGAAATGGGGAGGGCGTGGGTAGGAGAGGTGAGGGAGGGAAGGCCATTCACTTAAACGGGGGTCAGGGCAGGCCTCGTGGAGAGGGGGCAGCTGAGTGCAGACCTGCCCAACAGTAAGCTTTTAAAGTCCCAGCCTTATTCTGTAGTGGCATCGGGACAGCACAGTGGATTACTTGTTTCTTTGTACATGTACCAAGGCCTGGGTACATGTACCCAGGCAAAGTCTGAAAGTTTGGTGTTTTACCACTTAGATGCTGAAGATTCAGAAGCATCATCTCAGAAGCCATTAAAGGAAAAGGCAGTTACTCTAAACCCTGAACAAGTGTTTGCTGAGTGTTCCCAGAAGAGGATTTTGGGATTACTAGCAGCCATGTTACCTCCCTTAAAGTGGGTAAGGACAATTTGTTTTTAAAAAGGGAATGGTGTTATGCCTAGAAAAAAATTTTGGAAAGCCATATCTGAAACAAACTGTTAATGACAGTCATCTCTGAGTCTGGAGGGTAGGATTATAAGGTATAATTATCTTTTTTGTTCCTCTCTATATTTTATAAGTATACATGTCATGACTTATTGTTTTCTTTATTTTATTTTATTTTATTTTGAGTTGCCTAGGCTGTTATGCAGTGGCATGCTCACAGCCGCTGCAGCCTCGACCTGCTGGGCTCTGGCAATCCTTCTACCTCAGCCTTCCAAGTAGCTGGAACTACAGGCACATGCCACCATGCCTAGCTAATTTTTTGGTATATTGTAGAGATGAAGTCTCACCAAGTTACCCAGGCCGGTCTTGAACCCGTGAGCTCAGACAATCCTCTCACCTCTGCCGCCCAAAGTGCTGGGATTACAACATGAGCCACCATGCCGGGCCGACTTACCGTTTTCAATTATTATAATCGGCTTTTTTTCCCTGTTTGTTCTGCAACATTTTTAAGCTCATAGAAAACTTAAAAGAACAATAAATGAAGATCTTCATCTAGATTCACCAGTTGTTAATATCTTGCTTTATCTCTGTCTGTTTTTTCCTGAACTTTTGAGAATAAACTGAAGCCATCATTGACACGTCTCTCTCAACACTTCAACATGTCTCCTTCATTCATTCTCCTATACAACCAGTGTCATTATCATGCTTAAAAATTTAACATTGATAAAATAATTTTATCTTATATATATGGCCTATATACAGATTTTCCCAAATTATCCCTAAAATGTGCCTTACAGCTTTTTTAAAAAAAATCAGAATCCACTTAAGAAGTACACAGCATGTGATTCCTGAAAGTACTACAGTGATTCTGGTAAATGGGAAGCCCAGCCTTGAGTGATAAATAAACTTACAAGAAGGCACAGCAGAAAAATGAGGAGTAGCTTAGTAAATTATTGAATTAACTAACCATGTAATCTCATCTTTACATTTCTTATGTGAGATGACAAATATTTTTATTGTAATAATCTATTTTAATTAAAAGTTTCCTAACTGATTAAAAAAAAAGGATTGCACAGCATTTAGATGTCATGCTGATTGTCTCCTTTAATCTACTTCCCTTGCCTTTTGTTTTTAAAAGTTTTTATAACATTGACATCTCTAAACAGTCTAGACAATTTGGATGTGTCTTCATTATTCTTTTTTATGATTGTCTAGACTGTTCCTGCATGCATATTTTTTTCCATGTGAACTTTGTATTTTTATCAAGTTAAAGAAAATATCTTGCCAGTATTTTCACTGACATTGAGTTTAAATATTAATTTAGGAATAGCTGACATCTTTTTGATAGTCTTTTTTTTTTCTGGCAAACAGAGAAGAATCAGAGACAGAGCTAGCAGACTACCAAAACAGGATTTCCTAAGTTGGTAGAACTTTGGCCAAGAGAAGGTGTCCCCAGAACTCAAGGTTTGATCCTCAGGTCTCTGGACCCAAGGATGTTTTTTAGCAGTTTGCCTAGATATGCTCAAACTAAGAGGAATCAACTTTTGCATGGGAGTTGCAGCTGATTTGTAAATCAGCCACAATTTACAGGGGCATGTGTCTAGCAGGAAAATCGGTGTATTCCCTCTTGGTATGTAAAGTCATCCAGAAGGCTGCACTGTAGCTCAGAAGATTGTCTGGTGCATATGGAATTAGAAGGAGGAGAATAGGATGTTTTGGAGATCAGTTTCCATCCAGCAGGATGGACTGGCCTCAGCCAAGCAGCACGTCTGCCTGAGTAACTGGTATTGCCCTCTAAAATCAGCACCCTCAGACTTGGGCTGTGCAGTCACCATCCTGGTCTGCCTTTCCTCCCTAACCTTTGGTGACTTTGAGCAGGCAGATCAGCCAAAGCCTTTCTTCTGTCCTGACAGCCATGACTGAGTTCTGCTTACTTTAGTTGCCTCAGTGTCGATTAGAGCCGCATCGTTTCCACATCTCACTGGCCAGCACATTGAGAAACCATCTCTTATGGCGTGGCCCTTCTACAACTGGATATTCGCCTTTTTATGTTGATTTCACCAGTTTCACTATGAGTGACATTTTCCTGACCTGGTCTCAACTTTGTTGTAACCATTTGTGTTATGGGCAGTCAATTTACTTCTAATGGGATGAGCTCGTTAACTGCTCTGTGCCAGTCAACTGTCCCCACCCTAGCCCTGCTCTACACGTTTTCCCCTGCCCCTTCCTAAGTTCTTTTGTTTTTTTCTAATTGTTTATGAAGTCTGTATTATATTTCTTATCTAATTGTGGTTGTAGTTAAATTTGTGCCTACTTTTTTCAACATATTTCTCTCCTAATTAACAGTATAACCTTTTTGCCTTTTCTCCCAAGCAAGATGAGACCTTTTATTCTTTTACAAGATGCTTTTATTTCCCTCCTTATATCCCAAGTGTGAAATTTATCTGAAATTTTAATTCCAGATTGATTGATTTGGAGTTTTTTGTTTGTTTAAATTTCACCTCTCTTAATTACTTGCTTTAGAATTTCAGAACCATATTGCAGTAGTTATTGATAGTTTTTCAATTGCACATTATTTATCGGTTACTATTTCTTTCTCCTGAATTATTTATTCTAATTCATGTTTTGTTTTGCTAGAAAACTTTCTCAAATACTTTTTTAGGAAGGGCTGCATGTCTTCTATTCCCGTTACCTGTAAGGATAATTTGGGTACAGAATTATAGGGGGCACTGTTCTTTTCCTTCAGAACTCTGTGAACGTTGCTGCATGGTCTTCTGCCATCTAGAGTTACTGATGCAAAGGCCAAGGTCAATATTAAGATGACAAACTGATTTTTTTTTCATCTCTAAGATTTCTTCTTATCCTTGGAATTCAGACATTTCATCAGATCATTTCAAAATAGATGTCCTTTCATTGAGAAAGGATTTTAAAAAAAATAAAAATACACACACACACATATTTTTTCTTTTTATGTTTCTTCCTAGCAGTTTGTTTGCTTTCCTTGTAAAAACTCAGCTAAGGAAATGTTCTTCTGTGGTTTATTTGGCTTTACTTCTTTATCCACAATATTTGCATTTCCTGGAAAGCAGAGTTTTGGTCATACTTTTTGTCTTTCATTCTAAGAGAATTTCTTAAGTTGACATATGTATATTTTTTAAGTTTATATATATATAATTTTTGGGGTGGTTAGGGTCTCACTCTGTCGCCCAGGCTGGAGTGCAGTGGCACAATCATGGCTCACCACAGCTTCAAGCTCCTGGACTCAAGCAAGAAAGGCTTTGGCTGATATGCCTGCTCAAAGTTACCAAAGGTTAGGGAGGAAAGGCAGACCAGGATGGTGACTGCTACAGACTACAGGCATACAGCTCAGACTACAGGCATGTACCACCACGCTTGGCTAATTTTTAAATTTTTTGCAGAGTCGAAGTCTTGCCATGTTGCCTGGGCTAGTTATGAACTCCTGGGCTTAAGCAGTCCTCCCACCTGGGCCTCCCAAAGTGCTAGAATTGCAGGCATAAGCCACTGTGCCTGGCAAGTTGAATTTTATTTTATTTTGTTTTAAAGATGTGGGGTACAAATCAAGATTAGGTACATAAGAAGTCTACATTTTGGTGAAATTTGGTCCTCCCACTGGTCCTCACTTCCCCTGGTTTGGGATCAGGTACCCTTAGTGATGTTATGTGCCTACCCTCTTCCCCTGGTGCCAATACCTCTCTTATAGTATTGTGAGTGAGAACATGTGGTGTTCAGTTCTTTGTTTCTGTGATAGGTCACTGATATGATAGACTCTGAATTCATCCAAGTTGCTGCAGAGTCCATAATTTTGTCCTTCTTTATGGCTGTGTAATATTTCATCATGTGTATGTACCATGTTTTTAAAATCCAGTCCACTTTTGATGGGCAGCACAGTTGGTTCCATTTTTTTGCTATCGTGAACAGTGTTGCAGTAACATGCATGTACAGGTGTCTTGTTTGCAGAATGATTTGTGTACCTCTGGGTATATTCCCATAAGGAGAATTGCTGGGTCAATTTCTACATCTTTTAAAATTGCCACACTATTTTCCATAGAGGTTGTACTAGTTTACACTCCCACCAACAGTGTAGAAGCATTCCCTTTTCTCCGCATCCTTGCCAGCATTTTTTTGATTTATTAATGATGGCCATTCTTATTGGAGTTAGGTGGTATCTCCATGTGGTTTTGATTTACATTTTTCTGATGATTAGTGAGACTGAGCATTTTTTCATGTATCTGTTGGCTGTTCATTTGTCTTCTTTTGAGAAGTGCCTATTCATATCTTTTGCCCACTTTTTAATAGGACTGTTTGTTTTTTTCCTTTTGACTCCTTTAAGTTCCATGTACATCCTAGAGGTTAGGCCTTTGTCAGATATACAGTTAGCAAATATTTTTTTCCCATTCTGTGGGCTGTCTCCCCACTCTCTTGATGGTTTCTTTTGCTTTGCAAAAGCTTTTCAGTTTGATGAGGTCCACTTGTCTATCTTAATTTTTATGGCATATACTTTTGGGGTTATGATCAAGAATTGGTTGCCTATTCCAATGTGCATAAGAGTGTCTCCTGCATTTTCCTTTTTTTTTTTTTTTTTTTTGAGTCAGAGTCTCACTCTGTCCCCCAGGCTGGACTGCAGTGGCATGCCCCTGGCCACCGCAGCCTCAACCTGTAGGGCTCAGGCGATCCTTCTGCCTCAGCCTTCTAAGTAGCTGGGACTACAGGCATGTGCCGCTATGTCCAGCTAATTTTTTTTTTTTATTTACTGTAGAGACAAGGTCTCACCAAGTTGCCCAGGCTGGTCTCGAACCCCTGGACTCAGGCAATCCTCTTGCCTCGATCTCCCAAATTTGATGGTACCCAATGGGTGGTTGTATGCCCCTTATCCCCCTCCCTTCTTTCCTCCTTTAGCAGTGCCCAGCATCTGTTGTTCCTGTCTTTGTGCCTGCATGCTCAATGTTTAGTGCCCACTTATGAGTGAGAACAATGGTATTCAGTTTTTTGTTACTATGATAGTTCACTTAGAATGATGGTCTCTAGCTTCATCCATGTTGCTGCAAAGGACATAATTTTATTCTTCTTTATCGCTGCTGGAGGGCAAGTTATTAGATTTATTTTAGTGTAAAAAGTACCTAGATAGACTTTTATCTGGAATATATAAAGAACTCTTACACCCTAATAATAAAAGGACCTTCTTAGAGGAGATCTGTCATCATAGATTTGCTGTGCCCATTTTTAAACTTTATATAGATGGAGTACATCACTATGTGCTGCTTTTGTCTGACTTCTTTTGTTCAGCATTATGTTTATAAGATACATTCATGTTACTGTGATTAATTTCCCTTATTCATCCTAATTATTGTCTAGAATCCCATGGTATAAATGTACCATTATTTTAGAGTTCCCTTTACTGCTGTTGGGCCTTTGAGTGATTTCCAGGTTAGAGCTACCCATGTGGCGCTGTGAGCATGCCTGTACGTGTCTTCCCATGAACACCTGAATGCAGCCAAGCAGCCTGCCAAACAGTTTCCACAATGTTTGTACTAGTTTACACTCCCACAGCAGCATATGAAAGTTTTGTTTGCTCCATATCCTCTCTAATTTTGAAACAATTGAAAACGTATATAAAAGTTGAAGACACAGTACAAATAATTTTTTGCCTGAGGGTAAGTTGCCCAGTTGATGCCATATTGCCCCTATCTATGTTAGTGTATTTTCTACAAACAAGGAGATTCTCCTACATAACCTGAGAGCAACCATCAAAGTCAGAAAAATTAACATCGATACATTGCTACTATCTAATCCTTGGTCCCCATTCAAGTTTCACCAGTTGCTCCAAAAATGTCTCTTATAACAAGGGGATCAGAATTCATGTGCAGCATTTTATTTTCATGTCTCTCTAGCCTCCTTAAGTCTTAAGAAGTTTATCGATCTTTTCTTAACTTTCATGACCTTGACACTTTTGAAGATTACAGGTCAGCTGTTTTGTGGAATGACCTCTTTGGGTTTGTTGGATATTCCTCATAATTAGACTCAGACTTTGCATCTTGGACAGGAAAATCACAGACATGATGCTGCATACTCATTGTAGCTTTTCAGATGAACATAGGTTTGACTTATTTCACTGATCTTGTTTACTTTGATCACTTGATTAAATGGTGTCAGTAAGCCTTTCCTCTGTAATTTCCCCTTTTATTATTAGTAAATATTTAGTGGGGAGAGTTTTTGAAACTATGTAAATATCCTGTTTCTCATTAAACTAGCTATTTATTCATTTGTTTAATTATATCAGTATGGGTACACAGTTCCCTGTTTTACTCCATTAGCTATAATCCATTAGTCTAATCACTTATTTTGATGCTTAAATTTACCTGGATTTGGCCAGTGGGCACACACTCAGGCTGACTTCTATGTCCTTTTGACGTATCCCCATAATTTTTTGGAAGTTTTCTTGTTTTTTGGCACAAGATGTTTCAGACACTTCTTGACATCTCCCTTTCCTAGCCTTGGAACCAACCATTTCTCTAAGGTGACTTGGTTCCTTTCAGTAGAGAATAGTATTTAGCACTAGATAGGTTTAGTGCTCAAGATTTGAGCACTAGATAGGTTTATCACTAACGGTGTGTCACTCTCTGAGCCTTTGCAGTGGACAGAGATAAAGCATGTGTGTGTGTGAGTGAGTGTGTGTGTGTGTGTGTGTGTGTGTGTGTGTGTACCTGTGTACTTCATCTTTCTGTTTCCATATTTAAAGCAGTGATGGCCGGGCGCAGTGACTCAAGCCTGTAATCCCAGCACTTTGGGAGGCCGAGGCGAGAGGATTACCTGAGCCCACCAGTACGAGACCAGCCTGGGCAACATGGTGAGACCTCGTCTCTAGAATAAAAATCAAAACATTAGCCAAGCGTGGTAGCGTGTGCCTGTAGTTCTGGCTACTTGGAAGGCTGAGGCGGAAGGATCGCCAGAGCCAGCAGGTTGCCACTGGGGTGGCCATGAGCACGCCACTGCACTCCAGCCTGGGTGACGGAGTGACACAAAAAAATAAAAATAAAAAAAATAAAGCAGTGATTCTCAAACTGGAGGCTACATGGTTTGACTACTTGGCAATATCAGGAGACATATTTCATAACTCGGGGATGCTACTGGAATCTAGTGGGATAGAGACCAGGGATACTGCTAAACATCTTAAAAGCACAGGCACCACTCACATCGCCCCACCTCCACAAGCATTATGAGACCTAAATGTCAGTAGCCCTGAGGCTGAGAAACCCTGATTTAGAGAATGCAGTCTTTAATAATGAGAATCCTGAATCCCATTATCCTTCATACAATTACTTTATAGATCAGTCTCCCACCTCTGCCACCACTCATCTTTTGAGGTGTCCTCTTCTCCCTGTTTGGACTCTTGACACCCTACACTGGGCCTCCCCCTACACGGATACCTCTTCACCACATCTGAGTCTCTCTCTCTAAGCCAATTTGCTCTCTTGTGGTGAGGCCCTCTTATCCACAGTGGGCTGCTTCTCAATGGCAACACTCTCCTTATGCTGCTCTGACACCCCTGCCAGACTGCCTCCTCCTTGGCAACCCCTCACCCTGCTTGGGTTTTGATACCCTGTGGCCTATGCCAGACCAGCCCCCTGACGGGATGCCTTCCACATTCTTCTTGGGCTCTGACACCCCTGCCAGGCTGCCTCTTCAGGGAGATGACTTATTGAGAATCACTTTTTACTTCCAAGAACTTTTTTTGTTATTTTATTGCTTTGTTTTTATATTATGGATATAGTGCCCTCTTGAATTACACTGAGGATAATAACTCAAATATTTTTAAAGTTTTCTTCAATTTTGTTTACCTTTTTCCCATGGAAAATAACAAATGTATAAGAATAGAAATGTATGTACCAGGCTGTTTATCTAAAATGATGTTTATAATAATGAAGAATTAGAAACAAAATAAGTTGCAGGACAGTATTTAAAGAAAGAAAAATAACTATCTAAAATTTTTGACTTGTTTTAAATGTATTATATACAAATATGTATGGAAACAGTTTGAAAGGCTATTCATCAAACTGATAACAATTGTTATCTCCTGGGTGTGGTGGTGGGGAAGGGATTATGGGAAGCTTTAACTTTTGTGTGTTTCTGAATTATTTAAATTCTCTTATATTCAGTACTATAGAGTACAACCTTGTAACCAGAAACTATTTGTACCTCCTAAAGCGATTGAAATACAGGAAAATAAATAAATAAAATTGTTGGTAAAGTAAAAAATAATAATAAATTATCTTACAATGAACCATATCAGGGGGTGAGGAGAAAGCAAATGTGTTGTTTATTTTTCAGGGTAAAGGAATATTAGAAGTAGGATTGTAAGGTAATACCTGAGAATGTTTATTTTCTGATTGTACATATAGCATTTATAAAAGCCACTGCATAATTCCCTTGGCACTAGGCCAGTTGTGAATAAGACAGGAGGGGGATGGCATGTTTAGCTGGAGCTTACATGGATTTTGTACTGAATAGATTTCTCTCCCTCTCTTGGCAGGGTCCCACAGTTCCCCTGATAGACCTGGAGCACGTTCTTCCACTCATGTTTCAGGTTGTCATCTCAAATGCAGGCCACTTGAATGAAACCTACCATCTCACCCTGGGTCTTCTTGGCCAGTTAATCATCCGTCTTTTACCGGCAGAGGTAGATGCTGCAGTAACCAAGGTCCTCTCAGCCAAACACAACTTGTTTGCTGCAGGGGACAGTTCCACTGTACCAGATGGCTGGAAGACCACCCACCTGCTCTTTAGCCTGGGAGCTGTGTGTCTGGACAGGTAGCCTTTGTTCTCACTTCCCCAGCCACCCCTATTCTACCCCCACCTCAGGGTTCATTTCCTTAAGTCATAGGTCTGACCGTTGATTAATTTCAGTGTGCTACAGTGCTGTTGTCCAGGAGTTTTGTGAAAATAGAGTTGGATTTATTAGCAATGCTGTTAATTCACATTAGAAGCATGCTTAACAACCACATTAAAACAACTGAGTAGTCTCAGCACTGTCTGCTGATTCAGCTAATGATATATATATTCTGGTGTGTCTCCCCGCCCCAGGGCAGTGAACGTAGACCTTGGGGTTGAAGGAAATAAATCTATTTTGTTACAAAAGTAACATAACTACAACACCAAATTTGGAAACCAGAAATGAAGGAAAAAAAAATTCACCCAGACTTGTGCCACATTAATACATCTGGTGCTGTTGTACTATATTTCCTTCTGAGCTTTTTTTGTGTTTGAGTGTAAGTGTGCATTTGTACACACACAGGAGAATTTTATAGAGATTTTTAAAAACACAGTTGTAGACTGAGATATAAGTAATAGGTCTTGATTTTGTGACTTTTTTGCTTACCATTATATGGAAAGCATTGTTCTGATAGTTTTAAAGCTAACTAATGAATGGTTTTTTGCATGCTGTGGGTCTCCCTTGGAGTGGAGCGAGCTCTGAGGAGTTGAGTTTGGAGCCCTGTGTACTGCCTATAACAGAGCTCTTGTCTTCTAGCCGGGTGGGCTTGGATTGGGCGTGCTCCATGGCAGAGATCCTGCGGTCACTCAACAGTGCCCCACTGTGGCGTGACGTCATTGCCACCTTTACAGACCACTGCATCAAGCAGCTGCCTTTCCAGCTGAAGCACACCAACATCTTCACCCTGCTCGTGCTGGTTGGCTTCCCCCAGGTACCACACTCTGAAGGCCTAGCCACCCTTTCCAATCTTCATCATAGACACCAGAGTCTCCATAGCATGCATTCACTTGTATAACATGCTTTCACAGTCCTGGTATATTTTCAAGATAATGGGATGGTTTGTTCAGTTCATCTGAATTATTTTATTAGCCAGTATTTGGCTTTGAATAATAGGTAACTGTAATATATTAATTTGCAAAGAACAGTTGTCTTTCACTTTGTCATTCATCTTATTTCTAATCTTCATGTCTCTCAACTGATTGGGACAAAGGGGCTTTAAAGACATGGGTTCATCCAGCAAAGACTTAAGCCAATTTTATATCAGGCCTGTGCTGGGCCCTTTGGACTTAGAGATGCGAAGAACCCTATACTTAAGTGCTTGTTGAAGTCAGAGGCACAAGCAAAAGGCACCGGATTTGTGCCTTATTAAGTGTTCTTTCTAGTCTAGATGTGCTGTTAAGTTGCCTTTTCTGTCTCTCTCTATGTCCTAGGTCCTCTGTGTGGGAACCCGCTGTGTTTATATGGATAATGCCAATGAACCCCATAATGTGATCATCTTGAAGCACTTTACAGAGAAGAATAGGGCTGTGATCATTGATGTAAAAACTCGGAAAAGGAAAACAGGTCCCAAGCATAATTATTTTTTCTAAGAATGGAAAAAAGCTATCTAAACCCTGCATGCCCTAAAATCAATGAAGATACCTTGGTTCTTGCATGTGATTTTTCAAAAAGCAAGTTATAGCACCCTGAGCTGCTACTTCTTCATCTCTGAAATGATGTAGAGATGATTTTGGATAACAAGGATAATTTTGAAAACCCCTTTCCATGCTGTTATTTTGTTTATATGTTTTTTGGTTGGCCAGAATTTAATTTCTCTATTTGCAGGTGTAATTTGTTTTCTAATGGGTAATTTAAACATATTATGGAGTCATGTGGCTACAAGAGGTCAGATGGCTATATTTGCAATAATTGTATTGGGATTTGTATAACTTTCCAACGTATTTCATCAGTAGAATCCTGAAAGTAGTATTACATTATAAGTGCCCCTTTGTCTTATTTGCCAAACCCCAAACAATCTAGAGTGTCTAACCTTTATGTCCCCAGTTCTGCTTCCGAAGCAATCTGCATTTTTATTTAGCATCAGCATTTGGCAGCATCTGTGCTGCTTTTGTGTATGGTATGATGTCTAGGTTCTTTTTTTTTTTGCATATGAACATCCAGTTATTCAGGACCATTTGGTGAACAGATCATATCTTGGCGCTTTTGTTGAAAATTAATTGACACATACGTGTGTATCTTTTTATGGATTCCAATGTTTCATTAACCTGTATGTCTGTCCTTACTTCAGTACTACACTGGCTTAACTATTGTAGATTAATACAAAGTCATGAAATCAAGTCCTGCAGCTTTGTTCTTTTTCAGAATTGTTTTGGCTCTTCTAGTTCCTTTACCTTTCTGTATAAATTTTAGAATTAGCTTGTTAGTTTCTATGAAGGAGCCTGCTGGGATTTTGATTGACATTGCATTGAATCCATAGATTCATTTGGGGAGAACTGACATCTTAACAATACAGATGCCTCCTCAACTTGCAAGGAGGTAATGTCCTGATAAACCTATTGTAAAGTGAAAAAATTGTTAAATTGAACCATCGAAGTTAAGGACCATTTATATTGTCTTTTGATCTATGAGCGTGACACACCTCATCATTTATTTAGGGAATACATTTAGGTTTCATAAATTTAGGTCTTTAATTTATCTCAGCCTGGCATGGGGTATTATCTGCCTTCTCTCATTCCTGATTTTGATAATTTATATCCTTTTTTTTTTTTTTAGTTGGAGTCTCACTCTGTTGCCCAGACTGGAGTGCAGTGGCCACTCCCGGCCACCGCAGCCTCGACCTGCTGGGCTCCGGCGATCCTTCCACCTCAGCCTTCCAAGTAGCGGGAACTACAGGCGCGCGCTACCATGCCTGGCTAATTTTTTTTTATTTTATTGTAGAGATGAGGTCTCGCCAAGTTGCCCAGGCGGGTCTCGAACCCACGGGCTCAGGCAATCCACTCACCTCAGCCTCCCAAGGCACGGTATTACAGGCTGAGCCATCGAGCCCGGCTGATAATTTATATCTTTTTTGTTGTTGTTTTCTAGGTAGTCCATCCAGAGATTTATCAATTTAGTGTTCTTTTCAAAGGACCAGCTTTGGTTTTATTAATTTTTTTATGACTTCTGTTTGCTATTTCATTTAGTTTTGCCCTGATCATTATTAATTTCCCTATTTCTGCTTGCTTTGTGTTTAATGTGTTTTTTGCTTTTCTGGTTTCTTAGGGCAGAAGTCATCACTGATTTGAGACCTTTCTTATATGCCAATAGAAGAATGTTAATGCTATGAATTTTTCTTTAAATATAACTTTAACCACATCTCACTGGTTTTTTTTTCTTTTTTGTTTTCTGGTGTCCTTTGAATTCAGTAGGAGCATCTCACAATTTTTGATAGGATATATTACTATCTCATTTAGGTCAGACTATTTTAAAATTTATCTTATGAATTTTTTCTTTGCTCTGTGGATTATTTAAAAGTTTGATATTTAATTTCTAAATATTTGGGGAGACATTCCAAGTATCTTACTATTATCGATTTCAAGTTTAACGCCCTTATGGTCAGAGAGTATACTTTTTTTTTTTTTTAAAGTTGGAGTCTCACTCTGTCGCCCAGGCTGGAGTGCAGTGGCATACTCACGGCCACCACAGCCTTGACTTGTTGGACTCAGGTAATCCTTCTGCCTCAGCCTTCCAAGTAGCTGGAACTACAGGCATGCACTACCACTCCTGACTTATTTTTTGATTTGTTTTACAGACGAGGTCTCACCAAGTTGCCCAGGCTGATCTCAAACCCCTGAGCTCAGGCAATCCTCTTGCCTGGTCCTCCCAAAGTACTGGGATTACAGACTTGAGTCACTGCGCCCAGCTATTTTCTTTTTTTTAAAATGGAGATGTGGGGTACAAGTGAGAATTGACTATATAGGTAGGCTACATGAAGGTGAAGTTTGGGTTTCCAACTGGCCTTCCTTCCTCTAGTAGTGGACCTTGTACCCTGGTACTGTCATATGCCCCCTACCTTTCTTGCTCCCTCCCCTAGCAGTGCCCAGGAACTGCCGATCCCTCCCTTGTGTTCATGTAATTATTGTTCGGGGCCCACTTATGAGTAAGAACATGCAGTATTCTGTTACTTGTTTCTGTGATAGATCACTTAGTATGAAGTTCTCCAATTTCATCCAATTTGCTGCAAAGTCCATGATTTTGTTCTTCTTTATGACTGCATAATACTCCACCGTGTATGTGTACCACATTTTCTCTCCAGTCTACTTTCGATGTATAGTAGAGTTGGTTCCATGTTTTAGCTATTGTGAATAGTGTGGCAGTAAACATGCATGTGCAGGTGTCTTTTTGGTAGAATGATTTCTATTCCTCCGGGTATATTCTCAGAAGGGGGATTGCTGGATTATATGGAAGGTCAATTTTTAGTTATTTTAGGAATCACCACACTGCTTTCCACAAAGGTTGAACTAGTTTGCTCTCCCACTGACAGTGTAGAGCTTTTCTTTTTTACCACACACTCATCAGCATCTGTTGCTTTTTGACTTATTAATGATGGCCATCCTAGCCGGGCTGGGTAGCTCAGCCTGTAATCCCAGTACTTTGGGAGGCTGGGGTGAGTGGATTACCTGAGCCCGTGGATTTGAGACCTGCCTGGGCAACTTGACGAGACCTCATCTCTACAATAAATCAAAAATTAGCTGGGCGTGGTAGCGCGCGCCTGTAGTTCCAGCTACTTGGAAGGCTGAGGTGGAAGGATCCCCGGAACTCAGCAGGTCGAGGCTGCAGTGGCTAGGAGCAGCCACTGCACTCCAGTCTGGGTGACATCTTGATAATCCAACTCAAAAAAAAAAAAAAATGATGGCCATCCTAACCAGAGTTAGGTGGTATCAAATTGTAGTTTTGATTTGCATTTCTCTGATGATTAGTGTGGCTGAGCATTTTTTCATGTGTCTGTTGGCTGCTTGTATGTCTTCTTTTGAAAAGTGTCTGTTCAGCCAGGCACGGTGGCTTAAGCCTGTATTCCAGCACTTTGGGAGGCTGAAGTGAGAGAATTGCCTGAGTCGAGGGGTTCGAGACCAGCCTGGGCAACTTGACAAGACCTTGTCTCACAGAAAATCAAAAAAATTAGCTGGGCATAGTGGTGCACACTTGTGGTTCCAGCTACTTGTAAGGCTGAGGTGGAAGATCACCTGAACCCAACAGGTGGAGGCTGCAGTGGCTGTGGGTGTGCCACTACACTCCAGCCTGTGCAAACAGAGTGAGACTCCTACTAAAAAAAAAAGATAAGTGTCTGTTCATGTCCTTTGTCCACTTTTTAATGGGTTTGTTTGTTTGTTTCCTCTCTCACTTTGTTTGAGTTCCTTGTAGATACTAGATGTTAGGCCTTTGTTAGATGCATAATTTGCAAATATGTTCTTCCATTCTGTGGATTGTCTCTTTACTCTCCTAATAGTTTCTTTTGCTGTGCAAAAACTTTTCAGTTTGGTGAGATCTCACTTGCCTATCTTAGCTTTTATGGCATTCGCTTTTGGAGACCTGATCAAGAATTAATTGCCTACCCTGATGTACATAAGGGTGTTTCCTATGTTTTCTTCTAGGATTCTTATAGATTGAGGTTTTATGTTTAGGTTTTTGAACCATTTTGAGTTGATTTTTATATATGGTGATAGGTAGAGTATACTTTTAATTATTTCAATCCTATTAAGATTATTGCAATTTGTTTTATTTCCAAAATTGGGTATTTTCCTGAAGTTTCCATGTACTCTTGAAGAAAATGTATGTACTGTGTCAGTGGTGGGATATCCTATAGATATTATTAGGTCAAGTCAATGGATAATGTTATTCAAGTTTTCTGTGCCCTTACTTACACTTACAATGTGTTTTGTCTGCTTGTTCTAACAATTACTGAAAGAGGACTATTGAAATTTCTAACTATAATTGTGTTTTTTTTTATTAAAATGTTATTTTTTATCCCTGATATTTCTTATTCTGAAATCTACTTTAATGTTATGTACCCCCTCTTGCTTTTTTCAGATTAGCATTTGCCTAGTATAGTCATTTCTCAGTAACCTTGAAGGGTTGGTTCCAGGACTCTTCATGGATACCAAAATTTATGGATGCTCTTGTCCCTTATAGTTGGCCCTTTGAATCTATGAGTTTTGTATCTGAGGATTCAGCCAACCTCAGATCAAAAATATAGTCAGTCAACAACCAGGTGTGGTAGCTCACTCCTGTAATCCCAGCACTTTGGGAAGTAGAGATGAGGGGACTGCCTGAACCCAGGGGTTCAAGACCAGCCTGGGCATCTTGGTGGGATCTTGTCTCTACAGTAAATCTAAACAATTAGCTGGGTATCATGGCAGGTGCCTGTGGTTCCAACTACTTGAAAGGCTGAGACAGAAGGATTGCCTGAGCACAGCAGGTCAAAGATGTGGTGGCTGTGAGCATGCTGCTGCACTCCAGCCTGGGTGACAGAGTGAAACTCTGACTCAAAAACATAAAAAATATATATATAATCAACCTTCCGTATCCACAAGTCTCATCTTTTTCCATCTTTTCACTTTAACCTGCCTATATCTTTACATTTAAAGTGAGTTTCTTGTAGAGAGCACATAGTGGGGTCTTTTTTAAAAAATCCAATCTGACAATCCCTGCCTTTTAATTAACATGTTGAGACCATTTACATTTAATGCAATTATCAAGTTGGTTAAATTTATTTTTTTATTTTTTATTTTTATTTTTTTGAGTTGGAGTCTCACTCTGTCACCCAGACTGTAGTGCAGTGGCCGCTCCCGGCCACCGCAGCCTCAACCTGCTGGGCTCCAGTGATCCTTCCACCTCAGGCTTCCAAGTAGATGGAACTACAGGCGCGCGCTACCACGCCCGGCTAATTTTTTTGATTTATTGTAGAGATGAGGTCTCACCAAGTTGCCCAGGCGGGTCTTGAACCCGCAGGCTCAGGCAATCCACTCACCTCGGCCTCCCAAAGTGCTGGGATTACAGGCTGAGCCACCTAGCCCGGCCAAGTTGGTTAAATTTAAATCTACTATCTTCTTGCTTGTTTTCTATTTATCTCATCTGTTCTTCCTTTTTTCTTCTCCCTCCTTTTGCATTCTTCTTTTTTTTTTTTTAATCAGAGTCTCACTCTATCTCCCAGGCTGGAATGCAGTGGTGCACTTAAAGCCACTGAGGTCTTAACCTGCTGAGATTAGGCAGTCCTTCACCTCAGCCTTCCAAGTAGCTGGAACCACAGGCACATAGCACCACACCCAGCTGATTTTTTATTTATTGCAGAGACAAGGTCTTGCCAAGTTGCCCAGGCTGATCTCAAACCCCTGGGCTCAGGTAGTTCTCTCACCTCTGCTTCCCAAAGTGCTGGGATTACAGGTGTGAGCCACCATGACAAACCTGCAATCAGTTTTTGTTTTGTTTTATTTTTCTTAATGATTCCATTTTATTTCCACTATTGATTTTTTTACTAATATATCTTTTTTTTTTAGGGGCTGCTCTAGGGTTTATAATAGTCTACCTTCAAATAGTTTTTTAGAGGTTGCGCTAGGTTTATACCATCTTTCTTTAACTCATCTTAGTCTACCTTCAGATAATATCATACCACTTCACATATAATATAGAAACATTACAACATTTATTTTTATTCTCCATCCCCATGTTTTATACTGTTGTTACGCATTTTATTTCTATATGATAAAAATTTCACAGTACTTTATTATTTTTGTTTTAAAAAGTGAGCTATTTTAAAAGAGATTTTAAAATGAGGAAGCAGTAGCTTTTATATTTAGCTACATATTTTCCATTTCTGGTACTCTTCATGTCTTTGTATAGATTCAGTTTCTATCTGATATTTTTTTGTTTGGTTGGTTTTGGCATGAAAAGCTTTCCTTAACATTTCTTGTAATGTAGGTGTGCTCCCACAGAATCTGTTAGTTTGCCTGAGGAATGTTTATTTTGACTTCATCTTTGAATGGTAAAAAAATTCTAGGCTGAGGATTTTCTCTTGGAATACTTTAAAGATATTGCTTCATTGTCTTCTGGCCTGTATAAATTCTGGCATGAAGTCTGCTGTCATTCTTATCTTTGCTACTTTTTTGTAATATGTCTTCTTTTTCCTCTGGCTGCTTTTTAGCAATTTAATTATGATGTGTGTTGGCATGCTTTTCTTTGTTTTTTTCTCCTGGGAGTATTTATTGGGCTACTTGGGTTTATAGTTTTCATGAAATTTGGAAAAATTTTGACCATTATGTATTCAAATAATTTTTCTGCCCCCTCCCCACCAAAACCAGGATGCTTCCATCTCACTGGTGGAAACACAATTTATGTCCAGTTCTGTGTGAGCTCCAGGAATTGTTCTGCCTATTGCTTTTTAGTAGTTCTTTCCCCTGCTTCCAATAGTTTCCTTGCACATGTCAATACTTAGCCAAAGACTCATGAGGAACCCTCTGTGGATCTCTGGAGACCTTTCTCCAGCCTACCTCTCTCTCTGTGCATCTCCCTTCTTTGTAATATTCTGCCCCATAAATTCTAGCTATCTTGATTTCCTTGAACTCTGACCTCTGTCTCTTTGATTCATGGATTTCTGCTCCCTGCTGTGCAGCTTGGAAATTGTCTCCTGATAGCTGGTGCTATTGAAGGGCTGACCTAATTTAAGTCCCTATCTCTCAGGGATCATGGTCCTGCACTACCTGTTGCCCATTATCTACAAGCCATTGTTTCATGTTTTTTGGTGTTCTGTTTAAGGTAGGAGAGTAAATCTGATCCCTCTTACTTCATCTTGTTTAGAAGTGAAAGTCTTATGTGCTATTTTAAAGAATTTTTGTTAATACCTTTGGAGACAACCTCTTTGTGCACAGATGTAGGAATGTGAATTGTCCCCCTTAGTTGCTGGGTGGATAGGTGGCCATTACTATTTTTGTGCTCACCTGCAAGCTGGCCTTAATTGCTAAGATTGAGCCTGATAGGTTTGTGGTTCTGCAGTTTTTACTTTAGTGGCAAATTACTATGGAAGAAACTTAGCTTCAGAAAGCATTAACTGTACTTTTTGTCTCTTTCTGCCTGATGTCACCCTTCAGTGAAGGACTACCAACTGGTCCAGAAGGGAGGAGGACAAGAATGCAGTGACTCTCATGCCCAGCTGAGCCAATACTCCCAGCACTTTGCCTTTATTGCCAGTCACCTTCTGCAAACTAGCATGGACAGCCATTGTCCTGAGGCAGTGGAAGCAACTTGGGTCCTGTCCCTGGCCCTCAAAGGATTATATAAAACACTAAAGGTAATGGTGAGCATCTCCATTTGGTAATAATGTCATTTGACATCTGCATGGGGATTTACTGGGAGGAAATGCCGTCTGATTTTGGTGGGTGTTTAACCATAGGATTTTGATTATTTTTAGAAATGGTTGGGGCCTTGCATAGGGATAACTTCAAAGAAAAAATAGAATTTTCCCAATAGTTCAAAGAAAAAATAGAATTTTTTCTCTGTTTTTTTATACTGTTTCATGAGATCAGATACTACTATTTCATGGGGATGTCACCTTGGCAGATGAGAAGAAAAATGGACTGAAAAGTAGCTCACTTTCCTCTCTGAGCAACTGCTCCTCTGCTTTACCATAGAAGAAGAAAGGAAGAATGAAAGGAACCAGCATATTGTGGGATCTTTGAGCAATAGGTTTGAAAGTTGGGGTGGGACAAGGTAGACATGTGAAAGAGCTGGGCAATATCTGGCATGGAAATGAAAAGTCTTGACTTATGAGAACTTCCTCCAATACCTGAGGGGCATTGTAGGGAGAAAGGATCTTTCAAGGAGACACATGTGAGCTCACTTTTAGGATCATCTTGCCAACATAACTATCCATGAAAGAAGGAACTCAGTTGGAAAGTTTGTGAGAGCCTTGACTTTTAAGGCGTTCAGTGGCAGCACTTGTGGGGAGGTCATGGAGGGCACTCAAGCACCACAGGAGGCTGGACTAAGTGGCATTTCAGCTCTGGTCTAGCCCTGAGAGTTTGTAGTTGTAGGATTAAGACCATTCACCTACTATTTCTTTAGTTCATGGTGTTTAAAGCAATGTGCTATTGTTTTAGTTATTTACATTATATAGGAAAGGAAAAATAAACTCTCTGAGGGCAAAGATCCTTTCTGTCTTTGAATCCTTCATTCAGTAAATACTTGTTAATCATTAAGGGCCAGATGGAACTGAGTACTTAGTGGTGAATTAGAAAGAAGTTCCCTCTTCTCCTGAAGCTTATGGTCTAACTGACAAGAAAAACACAAGGGAGCCTGCTAGGAAAACTGCCATGAGTCAGAAAAAAAATCCTGAAAAGGTGAAATTTGAAGACAGATAAGGAGTCAGCTATGGAAAAATTGGACAGAGTGTTCCATGTGGAAAGAGTAGCAAACTCCAGGTCCTGAGATGGAACAGGCATGGTTTTCAGTATAGTGCAGAAGAGTGGGATGGGGCCCAAGAAATAGGCAGGAGCCTTGTAGGACTTTGTCAGCCTTGATGAGGGGCTTGAGTTTTAGTCCGAAGATCACTGGGAAACTTTTGGAAGATAGAGAGCAGGGGAGTGACATAAAATAGACTTCAGAAATATTTGTTGAGTGATTGAATTAAAGAATGAATAAACAGATGGTGGGTTATGGCTAAGGTTCATTCTTCCTTAGGACTTCATTCTTCCTAGTAAATGGAATTTTCCCTAGAAGGTCAGCTTGGTCCATCAACTGAGGCTGAGCTCTGAGGAAGGCTTGCTTTTCCCTAACTAACCCTCACCTTCCTCACTCTGAGGCAGTCACAAGTTATTCTTTTTCTGCCCAGCAGGCTCACGGTTTTGAAGAGACCCATGCTACCTTCCTTCAGACCGATTTGCTGAAGTTGCTTGTGAAAAAGTGCAGCAAAGGGACTGGCTTCAGTAAAACGTGGCTCCTCCGGGACCTGGAAGTAAGGCATGAGGGTGGCTCCTACTACTATTGCCTGGTGCAGATTTATGGCCTGGGAGCTAGAAGCATCATCTAGTTCCAGGTGCCTCTGCCCTGTGCTTTCTCATTTAGTACAGTGTTTAAAACTGTCCCTTGCTTTTGTCTTCCCTTTCGGAAATGGGGATTATGACACCTGTCCTCCCCTGTCAGGGAAAATTAATTTGATGTTTGTTCAAAGAATGTTGGAAGAGAAGTATTTTATGGAAACACATGATTGACCATTATATTATGGTAATAAAGTATACCCTTGAATTATTATTTCCCCTTAAAGTTTCTTTGAGCTAAAATCAGCTTCTAAATTTGTTTTCACTTATGTTTATTTTATGTAGGATTTTAGTTGATAATTTTAATTTTATTACTGTTCCCCCTAGACCTTAAGGTTTTTCTTAGTGGAATTACTATGACTCCCTGTGGGCTTTCTGTGCTAAGTGCCAACTGCACAGGAAAGGCTGCCACAGAGTGGGAGGTGGTGAGTGACCATTCTCAGCCCCACAGAGGCCTGAACTTGAAGAAACAGCTCTCACTTGCCACAAGAGGTTTTTATTAGGTTTAAGGAAAAGATGCTAAAACATGTTAATGACTAACTGAGAGAGCACTTGAACTTTTATTCTTAAGGGATGTTTTATTTGTTTTTATTTATTTATTTATTTAAATTTGAGTTGGAGTCTCACTCTGTCACACAGACTGGAGTGTGGCACACTCATGACCACCACAGCTTTGACCTGCTGGGCTGAGGTGATCCTTCTGCCTCAGACTTCCAAGTAGCTGGAACCACAGTCATGCACCACCATGCCCAGCTATTTTTTTAAACATTTATTGTAGAGATGAGGTCTTGCCAAGCTAGCCAGGCTGGTCTCGAATCCCTGGGCACAGGCAGTCCCAAAGTGCTGGGATTATTACAGGCATGAGCCACCATGCCTGGCAAGGAATATTTTAAGCTTAAAATGTTTTGTTATTATAGTTGAACCACACTGCAGGAAACTTAAAAAAAAAAAACTTCAAAATTTTATCACCCCAAACACTGCTACCATTAGCGTTTTGTGTTTTTCCTTCTAATTTTTTCCTATGTATCTGTAGTACATATACAAATTTAGATTGCACAGTGAGCAAGTATTCAAATAAATTGAGATCACATGATGGGCATTTTTCTAAGTTCCTGCATAGTTTTAATAACCACCTTTTTTTTCCTTTCTTTTTTTCTTCTTTTATTTTGAATTAGGGTCTCACTCTGTCACCCAGGCTGGAGTACAGTGGCATGATCATGGCTCACTGCAACCTCTATCTCCTGGGTTCAGGTGATCCTTCCATCTCAGCCTCCTGAGTAGTTGGGACTACAGACATATGCCACCATGCCCAGCTAATTTTTTTTTTTTAGAAATGGGATCTCCCTATGTTGCCCAGGCTGGTCTTGAACTACTGGGTTTAAGCAATCCTCCCACCTCAGCCTCCCAAAGTGGTGGGATTGCAGGAGTGAGCTACCATACTCCACAGTAACCCCATTTTTGATACATGAAGGTGGCTTTTTTGCCATTATTAATGTTTCACTGAACATATTATGAGTATAACTTTTTACATATATTATTCCTAACAGGTGAGTTACTGTGTTAAAGCATATGAACATTTTTAAGCTCTTTGCATTTTGCCAAAACAAACGGTGATAGCAGTTTTTACTGTAAGTTGAAAAGTTAATAAACACAAAGGTCCCTATAATGTTTAGTTAGCAGTTCTTGGATTACAAAGTATATTTGAACATGTTTTCATATTTTTTTACTTTCACATTCCACCAATGAATTCTGATGTCTTAGAAAGTTTTTAAGTAGTCAAGTATTTTCTACCTATGTATGGTTAAAGAACTATGCCATCTTCCCACCCATTCAATGCTCACATCCTGCCTTGCCTGATTTTCTTTCTTGTAGATTTTGTCTATCATGCTGTACTCCTCAAAAAAGGAGATCAACTCTTTGGCTGAGCACGGAGACCTTGATTTGGACGAACGAGGGGACCAAGAGGAAGAGGTAGAACGGCCAGTTAGCAGCCCTGGTGACCCGGAGCAGAAAAAGCTAGACCCTCTTGAGGGCCTGGACGAGCCCACCAGAATATGTTTCTTGGTGTGTTCCTGGGTCATCTTATAAGTTGGGCAAGGGCTTCTGGGAAACGAATTTCTTTGGCTTGGGCCGTGTTTTACCCCAAACATGAAAATGTTTCAGTCTGATGTCCTGAGAATTCACTTTCTAAAGATTTAGTTTGTGTGGTGCAGTACTCATCCAGAACAGATCCCCACAATCTTTTTTTTTTTTCCAGTCAGCATCTCATTCTGTTGCCCAAGCTGGAGTGCAGTGGCATGTTCACAGCCACCGCAGCTTTCTCCTGCTGGGCTCAGGCAGTCCTTCTGCCTCAGCTTTCCAAGTAGCTGGAACTGCAGGCACATGCCACCATGCCTGGCTAATTTTTTTTAATTTATTGTAGAGATGAGGTTTCACCACATTGCCCAGGCTGGTCTCAAACCCTGGGCTCAGGCAATTCTCTCACCTCAGCTTCCCAAAGTGCTGAGGTTACAGGTGTGAGCCACCGCACCCAGTTTATAGTCTTAATTCTTAACATTTTTGAGTCATGCACTCAAATCCTCTCTCCCATAAAATATACATTCAAATATGCATGTAAAAGTTTGCATGAAAATTTCCAGTGTTTACTAAAGCCCTAAGTCCCATCTGTGAGCTCCCAAATGATCATCCCTTCCTCATACTTTCTCAGAAATACTCTAACCTTTCCTCAGTAATCTACTCTTTCTCAGAATTATATGAGAGATGAGGTCTTGGACTTCAAATAAAGAGTAAACAGAGCATGAAGTAGAATGTCAGAAAAGAAAGTACCATTAAAAAAAAAAATCAACCAGGCGTGATAGCTTATACCTGTAATTGCAGCACTTTGGGAGGCTGAGGCGAGAGGGTCACTTGAGGCCAGGAGTTTGAAACCAACCTGGGCAGCAGAGCAAGAGCCCATCTCTACCAGAAGAAAAAAAAATCAAAAGAAAGTATGGTGCCCAAGAATGTACTAATTGTCAAACTTGAGTATGAGTTGACTTTAGAGAAGCTGGCAGTGAATACATTATGGTGAATAAGAATTCATTATTAGCATTATATTTTGTTGGCATAATATTTCTTTCGTTCTTTTTTTTTCCCCCCCGAGTTGGAGTTTCACTCTGTCGCCCAGGCTGGAGTGCAGTGGCCCGCTCACAGCCACCCCAGTGTCGACCTGCTGGGCTCAGGCAATCCTTCCACCTAAGCCTTCCAAGTAGCCGGAACTATAGGCAAACGCTACCATGCCCAGCTATTTTTTTTTTATTTATTGTAGAGATGAAGTCTCACCAAGTTGCCCAGGCTGTTCTTGAACCCATGGGCTCAGTCAATCCTCTCACTTTGGCCTCCCAAAGTGCTGTGATTACAGGCTTGAGCCACTGCGCCTGGCTAGCATGGTATTTCTTTTGGTGTTCCAGTGTTTTGTTATTTCCTTTGACATTACAATAGTAATGCAGGTTTTACAGTTGGTGTTTTAAGGCTTATAATTTTGTAAGTACCTATACAACATTCTTCAGTTACAACTGGTAGTTTTTAAATACTGTCTTACTGCTTTTGAGTTCAATCGATCAATCGTGTGTTGAAGCCCTTCAAACCGCCTCTCTTCTGCTTTTTCCCCATGACTTCAGATGGCTCATGATGCCCTCAACGCCCCTCTGCATATTCTCCGGGCCATATATGAACTGCAGATGAAGAGGACCGATTCTTTCTTCCTGGAGGTTCAGAAGAGGTAAGGGACATTTAGATGCAGCTCAGATGTGGCAAGGGAGGAGGAAGTGAAGGCGGGAGGACCTGTATCTCTTGCCAGCGGGATCTGGGTCAAAACCCTCACAGCCAGGAGCAGCTTTTAGTCCTTTGTAATCCACTGCACTGCATGGATCATCCTCAAAGCGTGCCGTAGGTTCCTCGGAAAAACTTGACATTTGCAGTCTGTCTCTGAGAGTAAACCCATCTTATAGATGCAGAGAGTCAGGCACCACGATGTCTCTCAAGCAGAGTAGGAGTTTCTGCTCAAGGGATTGTATTTTTGTTTTTGTTTCTTCATCACTGTAAATTATTTTCTTTTTTCTTTTTTTGTTCTCAGGGATGATTATAAAATTAACAATATTTTCTTTCACTTGGCCTGGAAGCTCAGAGCTAGTTTTTAGGTCCAGCTCTTCAGTCTGTGTGGAACTTTGCATATTTGCAATGTAATCTCTTTATTCTCCCATGTCTAAGTTTTGAGTTCTTGTTCTAATTTATAGTAAATTCTCATTTAATTTTTTGTTTGTTTGTTTTTATTTTACCATGTATATTTCTTATATATTGGCTCAAATCCTTTGTGAGATGAAGCAGGGTTATATTAGTAAAGGTACAGTCTAAGTTGCTGTACTTAGAAACCAGAAATAGAATGAATCACAGCAGACAGAACTTGTTTTTCTCTCACATAGCAGATCAGAGGTGGGCAGCAGTCCAGGGTGGGTGGGCAGCTCTATTCCATAGTGTCCCAGCAGTCCCAACAGTATTCTCTTCTGCGTAGTGAAAGCTTGCTCACCCATACCATCTGTGGGTTCCAGCTCAGAGGAAAGAAGGAAGGTAGAGAAGGAACTACATCCCTAGCCCAGTAGGCTCCGGAAGTGGCACTTCCCTTTACCTGCTATCAGCAAGAGCCTAGTCACATTGCTACTTCTAGCTGCTGGGGACGAGGGGTGCCTTAGAACCTTGTCTCTAGCTGGGTGATTATGTCTCTTGCTAAAACTCTAAAAGAAACAAAGCCAGCTGTTCAAACCGTGTTCAAATAAGGCAAACACCAAGCTGTAAGCAGTCCAGCTGTTTCTGGACCTCACTTCCGTTTTCTCTACACCACTTTCCTTCTTCTGTTTATAAACCTTCTCTGACCTCGGCAGTGTGGAGTCACTCTGAAACTATTCTGGTTCAAGGAGCTGCCCAATTCTCAAAGCATTCTTTGCTCAATTAAACTCTATTGAATTTAAAAGAAACAATAAAAATAAAAGAGAAAAGGAATCCAGATATAGTGGCTTATGTCTGTAATCCCAGCTAATCAGGAGTCTGAGACAAAAAGATCGCCTGAGCCTAGGAGTACAAATTCAGCTCTGGGCAACATACCAAGACCTGTCTCAAAAAAAAAAAAAAAAAAAAATTAAAAAAAATCATTTTAATTAATAACTTTTTTAATTACTTAAAAAATACAAAGGGAGGGGAGAATGGATTCTGAGGGACAGCTTGTATGCATAAATGCATGCTATGAATCCAGTTTGCAAAATACAGAAAATGATAATGTAATTGCATAATAACAGAAAGATAACTCTGATCAACATTTCTGACAAGTTTAATTGCAGTTTAAACTCCTGCCCGTTCTACACTTTCAATACTCAGCTTTGTGCTCCTTTTCTTCAGGTTTGATGGAGATGAGCTCACCACAGATGAAAGGATACGGTCCTTGGCTCAGAGATGGCAACCCAGTAAAAGTTTGAGGCTGGAAGAGCAGAGTGCAAAAGCTGTGGATACAGACATGATCATCTTGCCATGTTTGGTATGTCACCCCACCTTAGACCCAAAGTGTCTGCATCCCCACCCCCACTCCCCACCCTCATTGTGAGAAGGCCAGGCTTCTGAAATGGTGGTCTTGGGTTTGCAGTCTCGGCCTGCACGCTGTGACCAAGCCACTGCTGAATCGAACCCAGTGACCCAAAAGCTGATCTCTAGCACGGAGAGTGAACTGCAGCAGAGCTATGCCAAGCAGCGCCGTAGCAAGAGCGCCGCCCTGCTGCACAAGGAGCTGAACTGCAAGAGTAAGAGGGCTGTCCGGGACTACCTCTTCCGTGTGAATGAGGCCACAGCCGTCCTGTACGCCCGCCACGTGCTTGCATCCCTGCTGGCGGAGTGGCCCGGGCATGTGCCAGTGAGTGAGGACATCCTGGAGCTCAGTGGTCCTGCCCATATGACCTACATTTTGGATATGTTCATGCAGCTGGAAGAAAAGAACCAGTGGGAGAAGGTAGTTACGCAGACCATGCTTCCTGGAGTGGGGTTACTTGAGTGGTTGTGCAAGTCAACCCCTCAACAGGTGTGAATGCAACAAAGGTAGGGTCACTGTTGACCTCTCCCAAGGATTAGCCTAGAGCTGAGTTCACAGCCTAGGACAGACTTGCTGCTGAGAGAGTCTCTGAAATGTTGATACTTCCCCACCCCAATGAACCCTGCCTTGGCATTTTGTCTTTTTTGTTTCACACCTACAACTCTAACAACTCTAACTGTCTCTTCTCATGCCCCCTAGGGTCTCACATAATGTGAAGTCCAGGGGTCAAGGCTGATTAGTACTCTCTGGTAGCCTGTCTCCATAACACAGGAAGACTTCTAGTGAGGTTTTTGTCTTCTGCTTTAACCATTATAGAACATCTGCCCAGGTCAGGCACTTTGCCAGCGCTCATACCTGTGTGATATCATCATCGTGAGAGAGTTCTGTGGGTGAAGATCAAGCTGGGGAGGTGTGGCCAAGGTTCCTAGCTTCTGGGTCGCAGAGTCGGGGTCTTACTAGGGTCTGTGCCATTCTGTGAAGTCCAGTTCCCTAATTTTAAGTTTCAGTTTGAAAGTTGGAGGCCATTTTTTGTTTTGTTTTTAAATCAGCTCTTCAACTTGTTCTTTTAAAATAATCCTGGGTTAGTCGGATGCGGTGACTCTCACCTGTAATCCCAACATTTTGGGAAGAAGAGGTGAAAGGATTGCCTGAGTCTAGGGGTTCGAGACCAGCCTGGGCAACTTGCCAAGACCTCGTCTCTACAATAAATCAAAAAGTTAGCTGGGTGTGTTGGCACACACCTGTAGTTCCAGCTACTTGGAAGGCTGAAGCGGAAAGATTGCCTGAGCCTAGCAGGTCGAGGCTACAGTGGCCGTGAACCTGCCACTGCACTCCCACCTGGGCAACAGAGTGAGACTCCAACTCAAAAAAATAAATAAATAAAAATCCTGAGTTAGCAAACCTTCATAGAGCTAGAAGCTTTTCTTTCACCTCCTGCTGTGTAGAGAGGACCCAGTGTAACATTCTAGTATAGAATTCAGGGGCCCTAGCATGATTTCCAGCTGAACCAGAAAGTTTTGTCACCATCTTCCCAGTTTCTAAGTACAGAAATCTTGAGGCACGTTCATCCTATGTCCCTGTCACCTTCGCTGCCTCCCCACCCATACATGCTGTTCAGTTTCTGAGTCCCCGAGGTTCTTTCTGAGCCCTGAAGACCTGTAGCTGCTGGCAGGCTCGCTCTAGCTCTATTTCTTTTTTGAGAGGGGCAAAAAGGAGCCATTGTGCCCTTCCCAGTCCCTCTTGCAGATGTGTCCTCCCCCTACTCTTATCCCTTGGGGTTCCTAACTCTGCGCCTTACTCTGAGCTTTGGTCACATTGTGCCATAATTGTTTACCTGTGGGCCAACCCACCTGCTGGGCTGGGGACTCTTCAGGGACCAGAACCATCTCTGACTGGTTCTGTTAGTTCTTTTAGGCCTACTTGAAGCAGTATTATTCTGAAAAGACTGCAGTGTCCTGATTTACAGCAAGGACCCGGTTGAGTGAGAGGTGGCTAGTGGGGTTGGTTTTGGGTGGGGAGGTCGCAGAGGCTCCTTCTGGCTCCAGGATAATGCCGATACCTTTGGGTAGGTCTTGAGTGAAGTATACTCCCGCTTCTTCCTGACACCACAGACAGGCCCTGACCTTATCCACCTCGTGTCCCACCAGATCTTGCAGAAAGTGCTCCAGGGCTGCCGAGAGAATATGCTGGGGACCATGGCCCTGGCTGCCTGCCAGTTCATGGAGGAGCCGGGAATGGAGGTGCAAGTGAGGGAATCGAAACACCCGTACAACAACAACACCAACTTTGAGGTACAATCCGGGGTCAGCAGACCCTGCAATGGTGACTGAGTAGCACGGGCTTCAGCAACTCCCTTTTCCTTTGGGCAGGCTGATGAGAAAGTGCTTCCTTAGACAAAGCTGCCTTCTGCTTCCCTGAAGCCAGGGGGTTCTGTACAACCAGGTCTTCTCTTCTCCTTTCTTGTTTTAATAGAAAAGATGGGCTGCGTGGTCTTGGAGGAGAGCTCACTTTTCCTGCAGCAAGCTCCTGAGAGCGAGTGTGTGGCTTCACAGCAAGGCAGCGAGTCTGAGCATGGGTCTAGGTTGGACTCTCACTCTTCAGCTGTTTCCTAAAGGCCTGGCCACACTCTGGGGACTCCAGCCCCTTTTAAAATTACCCAGAAATGAAAAGCCTCATCTTTTCCATTCTGAACTTTGTATCTGGACATAGAGAGATTGGAATTTGGATGAGGCAAGGGTAGGGTGACCTCCATTATTCTCACTGGCTTCATGCCACATGCATTTCTTCAGCCCTCTGAAGACAGTTGGTGTTGGTGAGGCATCCAGTGGTGGTGGATGACGGAAACCCATTTAGAACTTGGTTACTGGCCAGCTGAGATTTTGTTTTGCAGATATGTAAGCCTCCTAACCCTTCCAAGCCTCTTCTCTCCCCATGTTTCTGAGCTCCAGCCCCACTCCCTTGGTCCCATAGATACATCTGCTTAGCTGCCGGGTTCTTCGATCATCTTGTCTTCTTCACTACCCTGGATTCTCTTTGCCCTTCTCTGGGGTTCCTGTTGCCGCTCCTTTCTGACTCCCTGCCTCTGGCCTTGCCCTAACCCGCTGTTAGTGATCCCTTTGCTCCCCCTGCTAGACACCTCATTTCATGCACAAGGTTTTCGGTGTCTGCCCCTGCCAACCTCTCCAGGGTCACATCTCACCCCTGTCCCTACTTCCCAAGCATGTGTGCCCATATAGCACACCCTTTACCCAGAAATGCCAAGCTCCCTGCTGTTCCCTGAACATACCAGCCTTCCAGTGCTGTCCCCATGCTCTCACATCTGCTGCTCACCTTATCTTTCACCTCCTTTCTCCTGACAGGCTCCTCCTGTCCTCTTCATTCTTCACAGTAACCTCACACCGCTTCACTGAAACCCTTTTTTGCCTGCCCACCTGGCCTACCCCATACCATATCTACAGTCTGTGTGCATGCTGCTCACCCCAGCTGGACTGCAAGCTCCAGAAAGCAGGGCAATGGTATCCCCAGATTCAGTGATAGAACTTGGCATGAGGCAGCCACAGTGAATGTCTACCCACTGAACAATAACCATAGAAGTGTTCTGTCTCCCCCTCCTAGGATAAAGTTCACATTCCTGGTGCCATCTACCTCTCCGTAAAGTTTGATTCTCAATGCAACACAGAAGAAGGCTGTGATGAATTAGCCATGTCCAGCAGTAGTGACTTTCAGCAGGACCGACACAATTTCAGTGGGTCTCAACAGAAATGGAAAGATTTTGAACTTCCAGGTAGTAAAAATAAATAAATAAATAAATACTTGGTTACATAGACTCTTCACATGAAGTGTTTAAACTTAATATTGAGAAGGGAACTTCTGGGGGAATTTACCCAGAAATGAAAAGCCTCATCTTTTCCATCCTGAACTTTGTATCTGGACATAGAGAGATTGGAGTTTGGATGAGGCAAGCATAGGGCAATCTCCATTATTCTCACTGGCTTCATGCCACATGCATTTCTTCAGCCCTCTGAAGACAGTTGGTGTTAGTGGTGGCATCCAGTGGTGGGGTTTAATAGATTTCATAAGAAATACTTCAATTGCTATTCCCTGGTATCTGATTCTTGTGTGACCAGGAGATACTCTGTATTACCGCTTTACCTCTGACATGAGCAACACCGAGTGGGGCTACAAATTCACTGTGACGGCTGGACACCTGGGCCGATTCCAAACAGGTCTGTACTCTGCTCTTTCTGTTTGCATGTTCTGTCAGCAGGGGCAGTCCATTGCTGTGTATGCCATTATGTCACTGATCTTGGTTAAAACCGGAGCAGGTATTTTTCTCTCACACTTCCAGAAAGTTGTCTCACAAACCCCACACCTGTTCCTCTTGAATGTGATATCATTGTCTAGTTGTGAACTTGAATGGCCAGATAAGAGAGCCATTCTGTCAGGGCCTGAAAAAGATGCTTATTCTCTTAGAATTTACCAGGGCATTTTGCAAGAAGGAGGAACTGAAATTATTGCTCCAGTGTTGGTTTCACAAAAGGCTTAATTTCAGTCAAAGTTTAAATGATCACAATTGTCTCATCCTATTTATTAAAACTTGAACAGTTTATGAAACATAATTTATAATATACACAATTGTTAGACTTTTTTTTTAAATGTTTGTGTTTTGGGGGGTTGGCCAGGATTTGAGATTTTGAAGCAGATGTTGTCAGAAGAAAGGGTTGTTCCTCACCTCCCGCTGGCAAAAATTTGGGAATGGCTTGTGGGCGTGGCCTGTCGCCAGACTGGTCATCAGCGATTAAAAGCCATACATTTACTTCTGAGGATTGTGCAGTGCTGCACCCACAGGTAAGCGGCATTCTCAATGTGAGTCCTTACATGTCTTTGATGAAAAGATGCTTGTGATTTTAATGGCTTCCAATTCATCAGTCATTTCCTTTATGGTAGTGCTTTTGGTGTCCTGCTTAAGAAATGTTTGCCTTACTCAAAATTCATGAAGATATTTCCTATGTTACATTCTAGAAGCTTAATTTTTTTTCCTTTCACACTTAGCTGTGTATCTACCTGGAATGAATGTTAGTGTATGCTATGAGTTGTAGGCATCAAGTTAGTTTTATTCCATGCGGATCTCCATTTGACTCTAGAAACTACCTCTGCACATGAGTGATTCCTCACTGCAGTGCCACCTTTGTCACAAAGTGGTGTCTGTATATGCATGAATCTGGTTCTAGTCTCCTTTGTTCCTTTGATCTGTGTGTCAGGATTATATTGTCAAAAAAATGTAGCTTTATAACTGATTTACGTATCTACTAGAATAAATTATTCAGCTTAATTCTTCATCTTCAAGATTGCCTTGGGTATTTCTGACCCTTCATGTCCATATACCTTTTAGACTTAGTTTGTTCATTTTTACATATGCACATGCACAGGCACACATACACATGTCCCTCTCACCTAATGAGGTTTTGATTGACTCTAGGTAAATTTTAGGAGAATCAGGATCTTTAGAACATGGAGTCCTCTAATCTACAACCAATATGTATTCCTCTATTGTTTAGGGTTTTTTAAAGTTTTCTATATAGAGAATTTGCATAGCATTTTCTTAGATTTATTTATTCCCAGGTATTTAATGTTTTTGATGCTATAATTGATATTTTAAAATTTTTAGTTTTGTTTTTGCTGCTATAGAATGAATTTTTATATATTGCCCTTATAACCAGTGACCTTGCTTAATTTGTTAACTCTAAGACTGTATATCTAGATTATTCAGTGCGTAGTCATGTCATCTGTAAATAATGAGTTTTATTTCTTCCTCTCAATCCCTAGAAACTGTTTGTTTTTGTCTTTTGCACTTGCCAGGACCTTTAATATAGTGTTTACTAGAAGTGGGAATTGTAGACGTACTTGCCTTATTCCTCCTCTCAGAGGAAAGGTATTGGTGATTGTGCTGTGCACATCATCCGTGCTCTCCCTCTACCCTCCTTGCTCAGACCTCCACTGTTAGGAGTTTCTTGTTCCTCTTTCCTATATTTTTAAGGTACACAGGCACACAGTGCTAGCCAGAGCGGGATGGAGGTATTTGCAGTAACAGATTGTCTTCTCCTATGATATGGAGCTGTCATTAACAAAACAAAGGACTCTCAAAGTCATGAGAGGGAAAGTGGTGGTTCATGTAGTCAGTCCGTAGGCTGGCGGCAAGGAGGGAGAGGTTGCTGTTACCCCTTATGCCCTCATGTGCAGACATCAGGGTTACTTAGCCACTCCTGGGCCTAGCTCTGTTTGTTTGAGCATGGCTTCTAGTGAGAACTATTTGGTTGAGCAGTGTGTATGGAACACGTAACATCTCTGTGGTCTTCCAACTAGTGGGGCCTTCCTGGCCGCAGCAGGGATGCACTCTAACACAGTCTGCTGGCCATCACCAACTTTTCTTCCAGTGGGGACATTCCATACCCCTCTGTCCCAAACCTGGAGGGAACTCCCAGCAGGCATGACCTGTCACCCTAGGCATTTTCATGCTCTGTTTCAGTGCTCCTTGGAGAGTTATAGAAGTGCTGACCTGAGAGCTTGCCCCACGGGAGAACTATGGCAGGCAGAATGGCCACAGGCAGTCTTCTTAGCCTACGGCCATGGGGGTACATTTCACTTTACACTCTGAGTGCTTTCCTGAAAACCCAGCTGAAAAACTGGCTGAATTTTTCCCATTTGTTTAGTTTATGAAGATAGTCCCTTTTCTCCAAAAGGGACTATCTTCAAGATAACAAATGTACATAATTCCTTTTCAAGTCATAAGAGCAAGTTAAAGAGAAAAAGCAACATCTAACATTATATATATATAATGTACTATGTTCCAGAATATTATTTAGTTCATTATTTTTCTCCTCTGAAAGATATTGAACTGGAATTAAAGCACAGCCTCCTCTCTGAGTAAAAACAAACAAACAAAACCCTACATTCACTCTTTCAACAAGGAAAATATTTAGGGAAAAGATTTCTGCCTGAGCAACCTTGCAAACATATTTCTTGTGTTTCATAAGCCAAGTCTAAGATTGTAATAATGGTTGTTGTCATTGTCTTTTAAATAGCTCTTTTTGTTCTGATTATAAAAGCAGTGAGCAGCCGGCTCGGTGGCTCAGCCTGTAATCCCGCGCTTTGGGAGGCTGAGGTGAGTGGATTGCCTGAGCCCTTGGGTTCGAGACCCGCCTGGGCAACTTGGCAAGACCTCATCTCTACAATAAATCAAAAAATTAGCCGGGCGTGGTAGCACGCGCCTGTAGTTCCAGCTACTTGGAGAGCTGAGGCGGAAGGATCGCCGGAGCCCAGCAGGTCGAGGCTGCGGTGGCCAGGAGTGTGCCACTGCACTCCAGTCTGGGCGACAGAGAGAGAGTCCAACTCAAAAAAAAAAAAAATCCCATTAGGATGGCAATGAATTTGAAGCTGTGCCCCAAAGAGTTAAAGGAACCAACAACTCACAGAAGCTCTTGAGTTTGCAAGATGACAGAGGAGAAAAGAAACAACTTGCAGAAATGCTGACACTCCCTCTGCCTGTAAGACAAGAGAGCTGCTAAAATCGGCTGGCTGCCGGCTGGTGTCTGGCCGGCCCAGCCCAGATTTCCTGGAGCTTGAACATATGTGCCATGAAGGGCAGGAAAAGATACCAGGTCCAAGGACTTTCCAGACCCCCCTTCCTTCCTCCAGTCCCCTGCCAGCCCAGAACCCCCGCCAGCCCAGAACCCCCGCTCTGGACCTTTCCTAACAAAATCGCTGCTTTGAAGCCCGCACAGGGAGGCGAATTTGAGCTGGACCTCGTTCCTTTAAGATGACTTGCAACGTAAAGCTTTTGTCCTCTGAAAAACCTGGTGTCTCAGCACAGCCTCAGTAGCTGATTTGCCACTGTTCAGCATGGCGACCTCTCCGAAAGCCTCTCACCGCCGCATGGCACGTGGTCTACTCATTCTCCTAGAGGGTCGTCCCAAAGTGCGTTCTCATTTTCCTCATATAGTTCTTAGTTCCTGCTTGGTTTCCTTATTGTGTTTTTCTCCAGGGTGTGGAGGGCCGTGGCTATTACTGTGGAGTGGAGAAACCCTCTGGGTTTGGCTGAGTCTGGTGTGGACTGAACTACCAGGCCTCAGAGTTCTTCCGTGGGTTTCCTTGGGTTTCCCTGCAGACGATTGTATCATCAGCAAACACGAAGACCCGTCTCTATCATCCATCCCCCTCTCTCGCTGACAGTTCTCTTGCCTGCTGGGATGTCTGGAAGAACATTGGCAGGACCCTCAAGCCTGTGCTTTTCTGACCTTAATGGGAATGTTTTTAATATCTTGATTCAAGCATGATTGTTGTAGGGTTTTGATTCATGCCACTTACCATGTCAAAAAATTTTCTTCTGTTATACCTTACTATAAAAAAGTTAATCCAGCCTGTAATCCCAGCACTTTGGGAGACAGAGGCGAGAGGATTGCCTGAATCAGGAGTTTGAGACCAGCCTGGGCAATTTGATGAGACCTCGTCTCTACAATAGATCACACAAAAAACTAGCCGGGCGTGGTAGCATGCATCTGTAGTTCCAGCAACTTGGAAGACTGAGGTAGAAGGATCGCCTGAGCCCAACAGTTCGAGGCTGTGGTGGCCATGAGTGTGCCACTGCACTCCATCCTGGGCGACAAGAGTGAGACTCCAACTCAAAAAAAAAAAAAAAATAGTTAATACAGAATATGTGTTAATTTTACAATTTAGTTAATAAATTAAAAATTTTAGCTGGGCTCAGTGGCTCAGCCTGTAATCCCGCGCCTTGGGAGGCTGAGGTGAGTGGATTGCCTGAGCCCACGGGTTTGAGACCCGCCTGAGCAACTTGGTGAGACCTCATCTCTACAATAAATCAAAAAATTAGCTGGGTGTGGTAGCGTGCACCTGTAGTTCCAGCTACTTGGAAGACTGAGGCGGAAGGATCGCCAGAGCCCAGCAGGTCGAGGTGCGGTGGCCAGGAGCGGCTACTGCACTCCAGTCTGGGTGACAGAATGAGACTCCAACTCAAAAAAAAAAAAAAATTTAAATTAACCTATTTGTTTTGGTTTGGTTTTGAAGTTTTAACACTTGTATAGATTGACATAACCACATCAGGACACAGAATAGCTCCATCGTCCCCAAATCTAGTGCTAACCTTCACCATCACACCCCCCCCATAATTCCTGGCATCCACTGAGTTCCAGTATTATCATTTTGTCTTTGCAAGAATGTCATATAAATAGGATTATACATATGTAGCCTTTTGAAACTGGATTCCTTCACTCGGCAGAATGCCTTTGAGATCCACCCAAGTTGCTAAATGTGTAAAGATTTCCCCCTTTTGACTGCTGTGTAGTATTTCACTGTGTGAGTATACCACTGTTTGCTGACCAGTTCACCCAATGAAAGGCATTTGCATTTCAATTTTTGATAATTATGAATAGAATGGCTATAAACATTTATGTACAGTTTTTTAAATTTGGATGAAGTCTAGTTTATCAGTTTTTCCCCTTACAGATTGTACATTTTTTTCAAGTCTAAGAACGCTTTTTTTTTTTGAGTCAGGGTCTCGGTCACCCAGTCTGGAGTGCACTGGCACGATCATGGCTTACTCCAGCCTCGACCTCCCAAACTCAGACAATCCTTTCACTTTAGCCTCCCAAGTAGCTGGGCCTATAGGCATGTGCACCATGCCTAGCTAATTTTTTTTTAACTTGTTTTGTAGAGACAAAGTCTCACTATGTTGCCCAGGCTGGTCTTGAGCTCCTGGGCTTATGTAATTCTCCCACCTCCCAAAGTGCTGGTATTACAGGCATGAGACACTGCACCCGGCCTATAAGCAGTTTTTAGGTGGACATAAGTTTCTGTTTCTCTAAAATAAATACCCAAGAGTGGGATTGCGGGGTTTTATGGTGGTGTACGTTTAACTTTATGAGACGCTACCAAGCCATTTTCCAGAGAGTGCACTAGTGTGAGTGTCCAACAGCCAGGGAGCTCCTGCCCCGCATGCCCCACCAGCACAGGGCAATGCTTGTTCCCTCTCACTTACTCATCTGGGTAGGTGTGTGGTGGTCCTTCACTGTGGTGTGAACTTGCATCCCCCGATGGCTACTGACATTAAGCGTCTTCTGTGTCCCTCTGTCATCCTTACACCATCCTTGTGCAGTGTCTGGTCACAGCTTAACCCCTTTTTAATTCAGTCACTGGTTGAGTTTTACAAGTTCTCTATATATTCTGGATACAAGTTCTTAGTTGGATAGTTGATTTGTGAATCTTTTCTCCCCATCTTTAGCTTGCCTTTTCATTCTTTTGGTGCTGTCTTTAGCAGATCAAATGTTTTTCATTTTGGTAAAGTCCAGTTTAACCATTTTTTTCTTTTTGTGTGAATTATGCCTTTGGTGTCATATTTAAGAACTCATAGCTGGGCTTGGTGGCTCAGCCTGTAATTCCGCGCTTTGGGAGGCCGAGGTGAGTGAGTTGCCTGAACCCACAAGTTCGAGACCCGCCTGGGCAACTTGGCGAGACCTCATCTCTACAATAAATCAAAAAAATTAGCCGGGCGTGGTAGCACGAGCCTGTAGTTCTGGCTCCTTGGAAGGTTGAGGCAATAGGACTGCCGGAGCCCAGTAGGTCA